>CAUYON010204792.1:0-18479 GCA_963573935.1 Arctocebus calabarensis | reverse complement strand
TTTTCCCTTAACCAATATGAAGTGACCATCATTATCTTTTTTAACTTTAGTTGCTTTAAATCCACATGTATCTGAGAATAAGATTGCAACCCCTCTTTTCTTCTGAGTTCTGTTTGCCTGAAAAATTGACTTCCAACCCTTGACTCTGAGTTTCAATTTGTTTTTTGATGTGAGGTGGGTTTCCTGCAGACAACAAATAGATGGCTTGTGTTTTTTAATCCAATCAGCCAATCTATGCCTCTTCAGTGGGGAATTCAAGCCATTGACATTTATTGAGATAATAGATAAGTGTGGTAGTGTTCTATTCATCATATTTTGTGAAAGTCCATTGGTTAGTTTTGTCTTATGCATCATTGGGGAAACTAGATTCTGTCCTATATTTTCTGGGTGTTTACTTTGCTGAAGGTCCATTGTGATGGTCAGTATGTAGGACAGGTTGAAATAGTTCCTGTAAAACTGGTCTTGTTCTGACAAATACATGTATGTGTATACGTGTATGTGTATACATGTATGTGTATACGTGTAATGTTCTCCTTAAAGCATAAATTAATTAACCCATATTTAACTTGTATGTAAGACTTAGTTGATTGTATGTTCTAGTATTATGTCCTTCTAGCATGGATATAATTTCCTTATTGATCTATTATGGGGGTGGAGGAGGTACACGTTAGACTTTTCTGTAATAAATGGTCTGGGTGCAGGCTGGGAGGCCAATGGTGAATCCAAGCATACCTGAAAATTAAAAAATTCCAGAGGCATAACAGCACAGTTATGTTGGGCCTGGTCTGATTAGCAATTAATCCATCGAGATGTCTTATTTAAGAGGAAAGAGTGAGCAGTCTTAGGGGAATGGCACTGAAGTAAGAACTAGATGCCAGGTATAGTTTCAATATAGCTACTCACAAGTTTAATGGGCCCGGAGCGAGAAGAGGTATATTTGCTGAGCAGGTTGCTGGTTTCTCATGGCTTGGTAGTTAAGCGAGTGGGCTAGTGGAGTTGATATGCATGGTGACAGGAAATGATTTGACTTCATGTGCTATGTCTGATTATGGGTTTAATGTACTATGTACTGTTAAACATGTCATGTACATGCTTATATGCATGAGGACAAGGTCTTAATGTACTATTATACATATATGTACTATAATGTATGATTAAGCACATGTATTATGAAGTAGTAATTAGTGGGGGCAGGCACAATATGCACAAAGTACGTAGGAAAATAAATTTAAAAATTTGATTTTTTAATACTGACATAGCTGTTAGCAAAGTTGGATCATGTCGAACACAAATAAGTTTGCAAGGAATAGTTAAATGAGAATCTCAGCTTTGGGTGCTAAGGGTGAGGATGGTGAGTGCTTCTTCCTTGATATGTCCTAGGGAGAGGATGGTTCTCCATTTCTGGTTTATAAGGCCAGGGTAATACCTAACAAAGAAGTGAAAGACTGCTTTAAAGAAAATTAGGAAACCCTAAGAAAGGAAATAGCAGAGGACTTTAACAAATGGAAGAACATACCATGCTCATGGCTGGGAAGAATCAACATTGTTCAAATGTCTATACTTGCCAGAGCAATTTACCAATTCAGTGCTATCCCTATTAAAATACCAGCATCCTACTTTCAAGTCCTGGAAAAAATGATTCTATGTTTTGTATGGAACCAGAAAAAACTCTGTATAGCTAAGGCAGTTCTTAGTAACAAGAACAAAGCCAGGGGTATCACCATACCAGATTTTAGGCTGTATTACAAGGCCATAGTGGTCAAGAAGCATGTTACTGGCACAAAAATAGAGACATAGATACTTGGAATCATATGGAAAACCTGGAAATGAAACCAACAACTTACAACTATCTAATCTTCAATAAACCAAACAAGAGTGTTCACTGGGGGAAAGACTCCCTATTCAATAAATGGTGCTGGGAGAATTGGATATCCATATGTAAAAGATTGAAACTGGATGTGCACCTTTCTCCACTCACAAAAATTGATTCAAGATGGATAAAGGACTTAAATATAAGACATGAGATGATAAAAATCCTCAAAGAAAGAACTGGAAAAACACCAGAAGACAATGACCTGGGGAAAGACTTTCTGAGGAAGACTGCCATGACAATAGCAACTGCAACAATAAACAAATGGGACTTAATTAAACTGAAAAGCTTCTGTACAGCCAAGGAGATAACAACCAAAGCAAATAGACAACCTACCCAATGGGAAGGATATTTGTGCATTCTGAATCTGACAAAAGTTTAATTACTAGGATCTATACAGAACTTCAATTAATCTATAGGGGAAAAAACTCAGCAATCCCATACATCAATGGGGAAGAGAGATGAATAGAATCTTCTCTAAAGACAACAGATGAATGGTCAGTAAACACTTGAAAAAATGCTCATCATTCTTAACTATTACAGAAATGCAAATTAAAACCACCCTGAGATATCATCTAACTCCAGTCTCTCTAACAGACACCAAATATATATATATATATATAATTATGTTTAAGACAAGGCACTGGAGTAAGGTAAGAAAAGAAGTTCAGGCTTGGCAGGCTCAATGGATGTACCAATTCACAAGCAGTATCTTAGGGTTTTCTTCCTCTGAAAAAAGAGTTGTTTTGTTTTTACTCAATGAAATCTATAAAGTTGGACATGTAAATATCTCTTTTAAAGTTTTGGATTAATATGATGGTACATACAATTAGGTTACGTTGTTTGCATTTGTAAGGTAAATTATGAATTATGATTGAGTCCTTCACACAGGAAGTATGCCATTTACCTATTAGGTGAGAACATAATGAATCCTCTCTCTGCTTTGTGAATTTAATTACTATTTTCTTGCGGGGGTCTGTAGTTGTTAATCTGTTCACCTTAACCTTGAGTATGTGGGATGCTTTCTTATCCATTGTTGAGACACCTTACATAGGAGAATGTTCTCCAAATCCTTCCAGGTAAACACAAAAGAGGCAAAGTCTCTATCTTATTTATGGTTGAATAGTATTTCAAGTATACCACAGTTTATTAATCCATTAATGTGTTGGATGGTGCATGTGGCTCAGTGAGTAGGGTGCCGGACCCCATATACCAAGAGTGGCAGGTTCAAAACCCACCCCTACCAAACTGCAACAAAAAAATAGCCAGGCGTTGTGGTGGGCACCTGTAGTCCCAGCTATTTGGGAGGCTGAGGCAAGAAAATCACCTAAACCCAAGAGCTGGAGGTTTGCTGAGCTGTGTCACCACAGCACCATATAGAGTGTGACAAAGTGAGACTCTGTCTCAAAAAAAAAAAAGAAAATCCAGGGTGACACCTGTGGCTCAAAGGAGTAGAGCACCGGCCCCATATGCTGGTCAAAAGCTGCAAAAAAAAAAAAAAATTCCATTCATGTGTTGATGGGCACTTAAGTTGTTTTCACATCTTTGTGATTGTGAATTGAGCTGCTATAAGCATTTGAATGCAAACATCCTTATCATAAAATGATTTCTTCTGGACAGATACCTAGGAATAAAATGGATAAAATGGAAGCTACTTTTAGGTTTTTGAGGATTCTCCATACTTCTGGCAAGCAGTATCTTGGATATTTGACCCCACCTAGGGACCATCCACAATTTTGTATAAGAACAAATCCAACTTGGTAAGACTGATTTGACACATGAAACACTTTTTGAAGTTAAGCCTCTGAGTCTAATTTCTTGATTTTCCGGCTAAGAAATTAAAGCGCTCTAGTTTTTTGGATCTTAAAATTTTACTTTTGTGGGGGGCGCCTGTGGCTCATCGAGTAGGGTGCTGGAAGGTGGTGGGTTCAAACCCGGTCTCGGCCGAACTGCAAAAACAGAAAAATAGCCAGGTGTTGTGGTGGGCATCTGTACTCCCAGCTACTCAGGAGGCTGAGGCAAGAGAGTCATCTAAGCCCAGGAGATGGAGGTTGCTGTGAGCTGTGTGATGCCATGGCACTCTACCGAACGCGATAAAGTGAGACTCTTTCTCTACAAAAACAACAACAACAACAAAGAAATCTGAGAAATATGAAACAGGAAAAACAGCATCAAAAGTAGCTAGGAAACAGTAATTCAACAACCTTTGGCATACAGGTATTTGCATATAAAAGACAAAGAAGTTGGGGTTTTATTTTGTTGGTTTCTATTCTATTTTATAATGAATTCTATTGATGCACGGAAAGATTTCGCAATGTAATGAGCCATGAGTATACTTATATGCAAATATACTCTTCTCTGCTTGTGAATAGCTCTAGAGATGTATGATTTTCTTAAATCATAAATATTATATAAGAAAATGGTCCTTAAGTATATATAAAAATGTCTATATTATTTTTAAGTTTTTGTATATCTGATAGTCTCTTCACTTTTCTAAATACATAGTCATGTCATCTACAAATAAAGATACATCTAATAATTCATCTGACCATGTTATTTATATTTTATTGCCAGTGCATTAGCTAGAACCTTCTAAGTAATTTTGGATGGCAGTGAGGTTAGTGACAAACTAAGCCTTCTATTTTGAAGTAAAATGATCTAGCAAGTGATCATTAATTATAACGTTTGCACAGAATTTTCTCTGTGAAAATCTTTGCCATATCTATTCAGTTGTTCTCTAGATTTATTCACTGAAATGCATTATTTAGATTCTCTAAATGCTACCTCTTATTGAATCTCTGAGTATTGTTTTATAGAATAATACGGTGGATGAAAATCTGATGCATTTCTTTGTGGTTATTTTTCGCCACATTCTTGACATTCTTCATGAAATTTCTTCTACTTAAGCAGAACTAGGTAGTTCTCTGCTCACAGCTTCAAAGAGCAGAGGAGACAGCAAAATGTGGAAATCAATACAGCCAATGCCATGCTCAAGGGTTTTAAAAGTCCAAGCCTTGAAGGACCCAGGGCATAAACAATAGGTTTTCAGAAATAGATGAAGAGGCAAGCTACCACATTCTATGTTAAATAAAAACGCCCAGGAATAAAGGGAATCATAAACTTGGGAGGAAACACAGAATTGTGTTTTTCCTTCACTCTGACTTATCACTGTATGTGGGCAAATTGTATTGTGTGACGAGGGAGAGAGAGAAGGCTGAAGAGCAACAGGACACAGGCCAAGAATCATCATTTGGTCAGGAAGCTAGGCTATATTGTAAAGTTTTATACAAATATATACATATATGTATGCCATTTTACTTTTTTTGGAGACAGTCTCAGTCTGTTGCCCAGGCTAGAGTACCATGGTGGCAGCCTACCTCACAGCAACCTGAAACTCCAGGGCTCAAGCAATTGTCTTGCCTCAGCTTCCTAGGTAGCTGGGACTACAAGCACCTGCCATTATACCTGGCTAATTTTTCTCCTTAATAGAAATAGGGCCTCACTCTTGTTCAGGATGGTTTCAAATTCCTGAGTTTAAGAGATCCTCCCACCTCGACCTCACCCACAGCTAAGATTACAGGTGTAAGTTACCCGCGCCAGGCCTACTTACCATTTTAACCCACTAAATTTTGTGGAGATATTTTTCTTTATACAAAAAAATACAAAACTCAGAAATACAAATAGCATTACGTGGGGTGTTTTGCAGATAGATAAGAGATTGACTCTCAACCTAATGCTGAGATAATAGAATGCTTTACCTATGAGTAGCCCTGAGGAAATACAAGTTCTTAAAAAAGCTACATAAATTTCATTTAGACTCAGAGTGGCATAAGAACAATGAAATCAACCAAATATTTTCTGGACCCTTGAGAGGAAAGTGACATTTACCGGGAGGAAGCTGAATCTTCAGAGGCTGTGCAGTAGGTAAAAAAGGATGACTTAGCAGTATGTCATTTGTACTAAAAAAAAAAAAAAAACTCCAAAAATCCTGAGTATAAACTGGTAAAATGAACATGAACATCTCAAAAGATTCAGTGCATTACAATAACAAAAAGAAGATAGTATCCTTTCTTCATAAACACTATGTCACATAGAATACTCAAACACTCCCCTTTCCACCTCCACCTTCAAAGAATTGAAGTGATTCAGATTTCTACTAGCAAGGGGAATGTAAATCTCAAAACATAATTCAAAGTGATTTCAAACAATAACGCATAAGTAAATATAAATAAGTTATGTTTCACACAGACCAACATTTTTTTGACTGAGGTTTTGAACAATAGTAAAATAATTTCTCTCATAATTTGTAAACATAACATTGAGTAGCCCTGAGGCTACTATATTGATAGTCAAATGATGTTGAACTATTTTTTACATTCCTCAAATAAAGCTTATTTTGTCTTTGTCTATCTTTGAATCCCAATAGCAGTATAAATACAAATAATAAAATAAGTATTCTTTTAATCAGGAAAGTAAGGACCTATGTCTTAGTCTGTGGGTAGTATTGAGAAGCCCTGCTTCTCAATATTATCCACATTTGGGACTGCATTTAGCATGAATTTTGGAGGGTACTAATGTTCAATTCATAAGTCTTTTATACCTGGAGAAAAATTCTTAATGAAGTAAATAATACAGGATGATGCCTGTCGCTCAAAGGAGTAGGACGCCAGCCCCCTATGCCAGAGGTGGCAGGTTCAAACGCAGTTCTGTCCAAAAAAGAAAAGAATACAACAAAAATATTAGAATAAACTTTTTGAAAAGACATAATTCTAAAAATCAAAGAAGAAAAGAGAAGATTTATTTGATCATTTAATTACATATTTCAAAGGACTCTTAAACAAAGTAAATAGATAATGATGGGATGAGAAAAAACTGTTCTGCATGTGAGAGATAAAAGTCACATAAGATTTCTTCAAAAAGCCCTTAGAAAAAAATTAGGAAAAAATAAACAATTTTAAATGACCAAAGTGACCATGGAATGACCAAGTTCCATGTAAGGTGAAGCACAAATAGTCAAAAATAGAAACAATTTTTTACTTTACTAGTAAATACAAGATTAATGACATTAAAACAACAACAACATAAATAGCAATAACAACAATGATAGATTTCTATTCCTAGAAATGTTGGGAACTAGAACCTGGTATAGCACCTTTCCATGAAATTGCAAATATACTGCTGAAAGTTCTAAAATATGGACAGCTTATAAGAACATGAAAGGGTGGTAACAATAAATTGAATGTTATGAGGAAAAAAATACATGAAATTTTATTCAAAGAAAAAACAGATCAGTAGGAATAGAACTGGAAACATTTTAGAGCAAATATTTTTTAAAAAGCTTCTTTTTCAAATCAGTATTTTTCTTTTTTTTTTTTAATAATTTTATTGAATCATAATTATGTACATTGGTGCAATCACAGGGCACGATTCATATACATTCAGAAATATTTTGATCAGTATTTTTCTGATCCATTGCTAAAACCCCTTTCTGAGGCAGGGAGAACATCACATGGAAATTGTCTCAAAGATTTAGCAACCAAATAGGCCCCACCTCCTTGGTTCTTAATACCAGTTATACGAGACTCCAGAGGCCATGGTTTTAGCAGAACTTTTCCTGCAATCAAAAATTATGGAAAATCTTCTGTTTTTTAGCTGCCAAGTTAGACACATGCGGGACAATGATGTGTGCTGTTTTCATATTCAAGGAAAATAATGCTAATTGATAGTCCCTTTCTCTTATATGTAAGGCATAGGAATATTTATAGTACAGGAGTATTTACAGCATAGATAATATTTATAGTGATTATAGAACAATTAATAATATTTATAGCAAAGCTCAGAAGTTCTAAGTACTATTGGAAACATAAATTTGCATGCACTTATTCATTTACTTCTCACGTATATGAAGTTGCTATTCATTATTCTGTCCATTTTACAGAAATTGAAAATGAGGACACGAATAAATAATTACTGGCATCGGAACATAAAGGGATTTAGGAGAACTAAGAGACTATACATATTATTTTTCTGCTATTTGTCTTAAAATTCACTTTATACTTACCTGGTGAAAATTTAAAAGTTAGCGAGATAATCAGTAGATGGTAGATAGCATGTGCAAGTATAAACTGTTTTGTTGGTTTTGGTACTTCAACTCACGTGTACTTTCAGATTGTATTTTCCGAATGTTCATTCTTTTTCTATATTAATGGCTACAGAACTACTCACACCAAAGTGGTTTCTAAACATTCCTAGGGAACAAAGCCCTTTAAAAATATTCATGAAGTTGGGCGGCCCTGGTGGCTCACTGGGTAAGGCGCTGTACCCATTTGCTGAGGGTGCCGGGTTCAAACCTGTCCCTGGCCAAACTGCAACAAATAAAAAAAAAAAAAAATAGCTGGGCCATTGTGGTGGGCGCCTGTAGTCCCAGCTACTCGGGAGGCTGAGGCAAGAGAATCGCCTAAGCCCAAGAGTTGGAGGTTGCTGTGAGCTGTGTGATGCCACGGCATTGTACTAAGGGCAATAAAGTGAGACTCTGTCTCCACAAAAAAAAAAAAAAAATTCATAAAATTATGGATCCTCACAGTTGTACCTCGTATGCAAATAAACTAAAGTCTTAAGTGTGTCGTTGTAATTTCAGATTGTATGCTAGTCCCCTAATTCTGTCTTCAGGTTAAAAAAAAAACACCTTTTTTTCCTGTTTTCTAAATTGTATCAGTCAAGTTAAGTATTACTAGCTCCAATCACCTAATTTGTACATTTCCTACAAAACATCTGCTTGATGTTTAGTGGCTAATCTTTCATTTTCCTGGTGTGGATGAAGGTATCAAACTCTACATTCATTACTAGGTTTTCTTAACTGATGTCCCTTACTTACCTGGGTCATAAAAGTTGAGTCATTGTTTCATTAAATGATAGGATTATCCCTTTCATCTTATAGCCTTTAAAATGTGTATCTTATGGCATAATGACATGAATAAGTGATGAAAGTTATGAGCCAAATAAATATTAATATTATTATTTAAAAATGCTCCCAAAAAAATGAGGAAAGAAAAAGAAACTTTTAGTGCTGGCTTCAGGAAAAAAGTAAATCCTCCCACCAGAAAGGTTGATGGAAGCATTGTCATAGCCCCTGAGTGACGAGGATCCTAGTCAGGGTAAAGAGAACCCAGATGCCAGCAGAATGGAGAGATGGGGCAGGGACAAAGAGCTGACGCTTCCCACAGATGTTCTCAAGATCAGCGGGGAGGTAATCTGCCAGTATTCTGAAAAAAATCCACTGAAAGGAAGGAAATTATTCCTTAGAAATGTACTTTAAAAGATACTGCACAAAAATCCTTACTTTTATGTTCTGAGGTATGACAAATTATCAAGATCTGTGAAAACCCAGCCAAATTCTGCAATGCAGCAGTTACGTTCTGCCTCTCTATGAACAGGGCACCACAGAACAAAGGTCTCAAGTGGTGATGGACACGAGAACGCAGGTGCCAGCACAGAGATGCTGAATTTGGTTCAGATCAGAACTGATCAGTCATACAGGTGAAGAGTTATCATAAAAACCCTTGGTAAGGAGGAACTGGATTGATGCCAAAACTCACAACATGTTTTTGATGGGTAATTATCACAAAATTAGATCACAATTTGAATCAAATATAATTATCACCATGCTCCCCATAAATCATTTTTATATATTTTTCAAAATTCAAAATTAAAGAATTCATTCATAGACTGTCATGGGTAGAAGACTTTATCATATATAGCTGATGGAACTGGTGACCAAATGTGGCAACATTAGGTAAACAGCCTTCTTTGTGGAATTCTCTCTAACCAATGATTTGTTCTATTTTAAAGTATCTCAGGGCTGTTTGTTAAATTTCTGGAAGATATTTCCCATTTTTTAATACTAAATTTACACCATACAAAATTGCTCTGTATTAAGACACAAAAAATTCTCACTTTTTTTATGAAAATATATTTGTGCAAAGACACACATGAGCATGCATGTGTAATATTAAATAATAAAGTTTTGATTGTCCTCGACATCCAAAATTGTGCACTAATTCTTTTACCACTTAAAAGTATATTGTTGTTTGCAATGATTAAGACAGACAGTACTAAAACTTATATCGCCAAATTTTTTTTGGAATTAAAATCCTACATTGTGTAAAGCAGAAAACAAAAAAATAATAACAAAAACAAATGGGGAAAACTATCCCACACAATACATGGATGTCTCTAAAGGATTTAGACATAATTTTTTACTTATGTAGAGAAGGTTATATAAAGCCAAAATGATTTTAATGGTCCTATGTTTACAATAACTTCCCTTAGTATTTATTTCTATCTTTTAAAAAATTACTCTTATCTCTGTCTCTCTCAAAAAAAGAAATTTCCCTGGTATCTAATATTTGTATCACGGCTTATTATGGCGTCATTTGATGTGCTTAATAGCTGCATGATTTCAAATCTTTGTATCAGCTAGGTCCTCACAGTGGAAAACTGAGTCAAGTTTCAGTGAAATAATCAAGTTCTATCGCTGTTGTGTTTTCAACACATTCCCAGTTACACAATTATTCCAATTGACTCTAATATAAAAAAGGAAAACACATCCCTTTTTGTACCAATGTATCAGAGGTTAATCAAAAGCAAAGATACCATTTTGTATATCTTTAAAAAATTCAATTTATAGTTATCTTTGGTTAAGCTTCTTATTAATGCAAATAGTACAATAACTTCAGTTAGTTAATGTCATTTTCCTAAATATTAGACTTTTATTTTCTTTGGATTTTATTTTTTTAAGTAAAGCATTAAAATGTGTCCTTTTGTATAATGCATGATCAGTCTAGTCTGAATTTCATATTTAAGACCAGGAGAGTTAAATAGTCCAACTGTCACCATTCTGAGATCTAAAACGTTTTGCTTTGTAAATGTGTTCATTGCAGATTGACAGTATTGTGAATAGGAACTTAAACAGGCTAACAGTAATAAGAACGATAATAATTATGTTACTTAATATACATATAATATTTATTACATACCAGGCACTATTATACGCACTTTGCTAATTTAATTTACCAAATTAATTCTTACAATTCTATAACATATATAATTACATTATCACTATTTCATAGATTGAGAAAATGAGGCACCGAAAGTCAAAATAACTTACTCCCAAACAAACAGCTATAAGAAACAGAACCACACTGTTCAATTCTATTTCTGAGAGTCAGCAGAAGGAGGGTGGGCTTGAAAGGGGATCTCATTGCAAAGGTGTCTAATATGACCCCCGAGTGAGGGGCTCTTTTACAATTGGAACTTTGCCCAGGACATGAGAACAATATAATCTAAAAATTTATATTTTCATATTAATTTGAAATAAAAAAAAAGCCAGTACCAGGAATTAAATGTAGGCAATCCGATCCTTCTGTAACAAAGGTGTTTGCTCAGCTTCTTCCTTCTAGTGAAAGCTAATTCCATACTACTCTAATAGAATGTTGTCGATGATACTTTGAACATTACATTTCTAAGAACTTTTAGTGAAAAAAATAAAAAGAAATAGGCTAGAAAATGTCCTTTGATAGCAAGTGTAACTTGCATCCTGATTTAAGAGATAATTTAAAATACTGTTAAAAACTATGCGGCGCCTGTGGCTCAGCGAGTGGGGCACCAACCCCATATACTGAGGGCTGCGGGTTCAAACCCAGCCCCGGCTGAACTGCATTAAAAATTAGCCGGGCGCTATGGCGGGTGTCTGTAGTCCCAGCTGCTTGGGAGGCTGAGGCAAGAGAATCACTTAAGCCCAAGAGCTGGAGGTTGCTATGAGTTGTGACTTCACAGCACTCTGCCAAGGGTGATAGAGTGAGACTCTGTCTCCACAAAAAAAAAAAAACTATGAAAATATAAAAGATGCAAGTCATTTTTATGTATCACGTTCCTTAGTGGGAAAATATGAAAACTATGTTCTATTTGCTATTTCAGAAAGATTAAGCTACTCTGTATACATTGAAGGGTGCAAATTTTAAAGATGGAGGAGGAAGAGAAGAAGGAAGAGAAGTTGAAAGAAAGCTTCACATGACCAGAACTTTCCAACCTTGTATTGGACAACTGTGATAGAACAAAGCAGCATGAAAATGACATTGCATGTCTTGTAGTTCTCAGATCAAAACAAGCAATGATGACACTAACATCACTCAGGAACATGTTAGGGACAAATGGACACTGTAATAAAAAAGAAAACCTTGGATAGACCTCTGTCATGACTAAATGAAAGTTAGCTTTCTATACGCTATTTTTTGTTTTTTAAGCCATGAGATCTTTTAGGTTTTTTTGTTAAATAAAATTAAACCAATATTTTCTTGTGAATTCTTTAGGCTTTCTAAAATACCACCCAGGGAACAAAGTTATTTGCTGAGGCATCTTAACTATGGTTCAAAGCTTTCTGTGAAGTCACATTCTTTGTTTGGTAAATGAATTCCTAGGGAATATTCAGGGACCTTCTGTTGATTTATTCTACTTAACATCTATTTTTCTCTTTCTTCTACTGAGGGAAGGAGATATCATATCAACTCTTTCTCCAGAAAGCAGGTATGTACACACATACACACAGACACACACACATTTCTTTAGGGAAACTTTTTATTACATTCTGTATCATTTAGTAGACCTTCTATTCACAGCATCATACTCACAGGCCATACTGAATTGTCCAAGGATTGAGTTTATGGCACAAGCCAGAATGTCCTTTCTCAGGTTGACATATACTGAATTGGAAAAGAAGAATTTCTTCTCTTTGAGATTGCTACACTATAGGAAGCAAAAGTGGAGGTGACCATATCCATTTTCTTCCCTTCTACCACTTTATGTAAAATTAATGAGCCTACATAGAGAGTTATGGAGACAGAAAGAACACATCAATTCCCTTAATCCTGGTTGTTCTCAGTTATGTGAATGCATAAATGTCTTCTCCTCTCATTTGGGTTCCTGCCACTCCGAAGTTGAAAAAAGAAAGAAAGAAAGAAAGAAATAGAAAGGACAAAAGAAGAATGCAGATATTTGAATTCCAATGACAGGATTTGTAAATTTCTGACACAATAGTGGTATTTTATTGCCTTGTCACAATAGCTTCCTGACAAACATACATTCACAATAGCAATAATTTTAAGAAAATTTATGAGATACAAATTTAAAACTGTAACAAAATTAAACCCATGAATTAACTCTGAACGTGATGAAATAGAAGAGTTAGCCACCCTTCTTCTTTATCTGCACAGTTCCATGTATTTCATCTCTACAAAGCCAAAGCTCTATGCATCCTAGGAAATATCTGATAGTTTCTGTCACTCTGAAAACATTGGAATAAAATTGCAGAAAGTTTTTACAATAGGTTTTCATCTCTGTTTGCATCATTACTCAAGAAGTATACATTTGAGTAGAGCATCTTAATATATACTCAAAGATGTGGGGTTAAAAGGGATCAAAGGATGTTAGAGCCAGCCTAGCTGGAAAACCTTTGATTAAGACATCTACCTGAACTGGGCGTGCCTGTCAAAAGTCTCGGAAGAATCACCTTAGAAATCTGCATAAGTGAGGTCTCCCTGTAAACTTTACCAGTCTTTAGGGAGTGCACCTAGCAATGTGTATTTGCTATATTCCTGCTGTAATTCTGATGTCTACCTGTGATTAGGAACATCTTCCAAATAGAAATTGATTTTCTCTGTCCACGTTCCTCACTACATTTATGCTCTGGGACTAGGGATCTTTTCCGATCAACAATAGGTAATGTGGGTCTGGCACAAGGCAGCACTCAATAAATATTCATGTCATAAATAAGTCAAGCTGCTTTATTTATTAATTTTTCTAGCAGAAAAGAAAACATTTAAATTCTTAGTGTCATGACTTTTTTCTCTATAAAATTAAAAAACAAAAAACAAAAAAACCTGTCCCTAGGATACTATGTCTTTTATTTTCAATGACTTGTTTTCTTTAAACAAAACATCCTAAAATCTAGTAGTGTATACCATTCAACACACTCGTGCTATTTGCCTACTGTGGGTGATACACTGTGTGAGAAACTGGTAGATCAGGGTACAGGATGAGACAAGGATGAGAAGAAAGTCCCACCTTCGGTACCTGGGCAGTCTTGAATTTGCTTCTTTTTCTTGTGTCTTACATAAGCACAACTGCCCTGAGTAGAAAAGGAGTTATCTCTTAGTCATATCCATAGTCTTTTGACTGCAGAGAGAGATGATAGAATCATGGAAAAAAAATCAAAAGGCATAGATTACCTAAAATTAGAGAAGCATAGGCTTAGATTAAGTGGAAGCAGATAGGTATATCTAAGAATGATTTTTAATAAAATACAACTGTTAGATGTTAATTTGTTTCATTTTGGAACTCTTGAATTATGCAAACCACACAAGTTCATTTTTTAACTTGAGCCAAGAAGCAGAAGTGGGAGTTAGGTGCCCACTTACTTCCTCTTCACTGATCTTATGTTCCTCTAGAGAGGCTGTTCCTTTGCTGTCTACCTGTGTCTCTGTGTTAGAGACAATGTCACTGTACAGTTACAAAGATGAACACACTATGAGAAGCCTGGAAAATTGGAATGATCTCTACTCTTGAACACAAGGAGTGTTTTCCAAATGAGCACATGGCCCAAATCATTTCAGTAAGAATCAGCCTTATCTTTTGGTGATACTACAGGTAAATAGACATTACATTATTCACTAGTGTAATACAAGTCTAGAGCTGCTTGTAACCTGTTTGTCACCACAGTGAAGATCGCTTGGAAAGGATGAAGACCATGTAAGCAAACAATAGAGAGGACAGAGGAGAAAGTGAGAGACAGAGAGAAACACAGAGACAGAGAGGCAGGGCTGGGGGGACCATGTGCTCAAGACACTGTTTGAGGCTCTGTTCCAAAGTTGCCTCATAAGATTTCTTTCTTTGATGTTCTCTGTGATGTAATAAATTCTTTTGTTGGTTTAAGTGAAGTTAAGCCAAGATCTTGTGATTTACAACAATAAAAATCTCACCTAAAATACATGGGCCAGGACCTTTAAGATTAAGAGCAAGACAAGCATAGAGTGGGCTTGGGGGGACTTTTGCTAGCTGTAAAAGAGGCTTAGGGTATTTCAGTCTCTACTTTCTTGTGTTGTGAGATCATGGGAATATTCACAAATTCCTAAAGAAGAAGAAGATGAGTATATGTGCACACATACACACAGTGATGCTTAAATATGCATTAAGAAAGACAAGAATTCCACCCAATCAGAAATTAATAAAAATACAAATCAAACAAATGTCTTATGGGAAAGGGGGTGTGGGGTTTTGAGGCTTAAGCTTGGTTTACAGAGATTCCCAGGAAGGATGATTTTATCATTCAAATTGAGACAATTTTGAGAACCAAAGAGAACACTAGTGACAATGACATAAAGGCAACAGGCATAAATCAGAATGATCCCAAAGAAATCAAGATGTATTTATTACACATAAAAGGAGTGAAATTTGAGAGTAGGGGAAAAATTTTTTTATAGGCCAAAGTCACAAATTAAAATATTTCTCTGTCTTTGATGATATCTGAAATACCATTTAGCACTAAGAAATTGTTTTATTCCTTTTTTAAAAGGGGTTAAATCTTTTATCTCAATGCATTATTTGAAACTCATATTATAATGGACATACATGTGGTAAAAAATTGCGAAACTTTCTTTTTGTTTTATTGAAATTTAATTTTCACAAAAGAAGGACTAGAAAGAGCTTATAGTGCTGAGATGAGACAGAAAAGATGGTCAAAATGATGCAAAGTGACCAAGCAAATCTGTGTAAACCCTGCATTGAGTTATTTCTTAGCTGAGGGTAGGAGCATCGGTGGACTTTGTTGAAGACTGAGGGCACCTGTGGAGGTAATGTGAGTACATTGGCAAGTGTTAGGACAGCTGTGAAGTCTTTGTAGTAAGAATAATTGTGTAAGCATTCTCATAAAGTGAATTGATCATTGGGGATCTGGCAACAAGCCCAGTTTATCATCCAGAGTAAACTCTGGCCCTACTCTGATCTATTTAAATATTATGTCACCTTCTAAAAAATTCTTGCAAGTATATCGTCAAGGATTTTTAGTTCTACTTAACTCATTAAAAACAGCTTGGTGTAGGCAAGAATTCAGAAATCTTAAACCAGGGGTCCTCAAACTATGGCCCACTGAGGACATTTATCCCACCCGCCTAGTGTTTTTGCCTCTACTGCCTGTCCTGTTTAACAGCAGACTCATCTCAGGGCTGCAAAATCTGTTAGCGGAAAAACCACTGGTTGCATTCCCAAAAGAACATGTGTGGATTCACTGGAAAAGTTGCAAAAGGAGTTCCAATTTACATATAAAGAGCTTCATCTCCATGAACAGAACTTACAGCTTTTCCATATCCCATTTTCTATTGACATTGAAAACATGGAGGTCAGTCCCTGAAGTCGCTGCCGGGGCCGCCCCTCTGCCAGCTGCTCAAGCGCCACCTTGGGCCGCTGTCTCCTGCAGGTGGGAGCTAGCCGCTGACGGGTGCAATGGGGGCAGCGGAGCACTCCTGTGGCTCCGGCTCCAGCTCTGCCTGGGCGGTGGCTTTCTGGCTTCTCCATGGGGCTCTCCTGTGGCGCCCAGATGCTCTAAGAACGTTTCCACTGTTGCTCGGAGGACACATGCAGTGGGATTCAGAATTCCTAGAGAATTACCTTTGTGAGGAGCTGGAAGTATTTCTTTAAATTCCTTCTCTTAGTTTTTCAAAGAAACATCAAGAAACCATGAACACATTAGTAATGAAGAGTTTGACTGCCACTTGCTTGATGAAAGTTTTACTGCCAAGAACATTCTGAACCAAAGAATCAATGAAGTTTCCTCTTCTGATGATAAGGATGCCTTCTGTGTAGCAGACCTCAGAGATGTTCTGAAGAAACACCAAAGATGGCTAAAAGCTCTTACTTGCATCACTCCCTTTTATATAGTCAAATGATATGATTGTATATCTAGAAAACACCAGGGATTCTACTACAAAACTTTTAGAAGTCATCAAGGAATATAGCAATGTTTCAGGCTACAAAATCAACACCCATCATTCCGTAGCCTTTTTTACACCAACAATAGCTAAGCTGAAAAACAGTCAAGGACTCTATTCCTTTCACAGTAGTGCCAAAAAAGATGAAATATTTGGGAGTTTACCTCACAAAGGATGTGAAAGATCTCTATAAAGAGAACTATGAAACTTTAAGAAAAGAAATAGCTGAAAATGTTAACAAATGGAAAAATTTACCATGCTCATGGCTGGGAAGAGTCAATATTGTTAAAATGTCTATACTACCCAAAGCAATATATAATTTTAATGCAATGCCTATCAAGCTCCATTGTCATAGTTTAAAGATCTCAAAAAATAATACTTCATTTTATATGGAATCAGAAAAAACATCGAATAGCCAAGACATTACTCAGAAATAAAAACAAAGCAGGAGGAATCATGCTACTAGACCTGAGACTGTACTATAAATCAATAGTGATCAAAACAGCATGGTACTGGCACAAAAACAGAGAATTAGATGTTTGGAAGAGAATAGAGAACAAAGAGATGAATCCAGCTACTTACCGTTACTTGATCTTTGCGAAGCCAATTAAAAACATTCAGTGGGGAAAAGACTCCCTATTTAACAAATGGTGCTGGGTGAACTTGCTGGTGACCTGTAGAAGACTAAAACTGGACCCATACCTCTCACCATTAACAAAGGTGGACTCTCACTGGATTAAAGATTTAAACTTAAGACATGAAACTATCAAAATATTAGAAGAAAGTGAAGGGGAAACTCTTGAAGGAATTGGCGTGGGTGAATATTTTATGAGGAGGACTCCCAGGCAATTGAAGCAATATCAAAAATACACTACTGGGACCTGATCAAACTAAAAAGCTTCTGTACAGCTAAGAACATAGTAAGTATAGCAAGCAGACAGCCCTCAGAATGGGAGAAAATATTTGCAAGTTATGCCGCTGACAAAGGTTTAATAACCAGAGAACTCCAATGTATTAGCAAGAAAAGAAGAAGTGATCCCATCTCAGGGTGGGCAAAGGACTTGAAGAGAAACTTCTCCAAAGAAGACATGAGCACAGCCTACAGACACATGAAAAAATGCTCACCATCCTGACACATGACAAAATGCTCACCATCCTTAATCATCAGAGAAATGCAAATCAAAACTACTTTGAGATATCACCTAACCCCAGTAAGATTAGCCCACATGACAAAAATCCCAAAACCAGAGATGTTGGCATGGATGTGGAGAAAAGGGAACACTTCTACACTGCTGGTAGAAATACAACTAATATGTTCCTTTTGGAACCATGTTTGAAGAGTACTTAGAGATCTAAAAATAGACCTTCCATTCGACCCTATAATCCCTTTACCAGGTATATACCCAGAAGACCAAAAATCACACTAGAACGAAGACATCTGTACCAGAATGTTTATTGCAGCCCAATTCATAATTGCTAAGTCATGGAAGAAGCCCAAGTGCCCATCGACCCACAAATGGATTAATAAATTGTGGTACATGTACACCATGGAATATTATGCAGCCTTAAAGAAA
>CAUYON010204790.1:0-14408 GCA_963573935.1 Arctocebus calabarensis | reverse complement strand
ACCCCCCCCCCCCACTTTTGGTATATGGGGCTGGCGCCCCACTCAGTGAGCCACAGGCACTGCCCTGGCCTGAGTTTTTGTATCCAGTCAGCCAACCTGTGCCTCTTAAAGAACAATTTAAGCCATTCACATTAATTGAGAATATTGATAACTCTTTCGAATGTCCAGTGGACAGTTTTAATCCTTTGCTACTGTGGAAGTTGGAATTTGATCAAAGGTTTCTGAGTGAGTTTATTTTTGTGGTAGAGCATTGCGCTGGTCATTTTGGAGGATAGGGGTGAGACTATCCTAGAGAGCTGGTTTAGTTATGGCAAATTTCTTCAACATGTGGATGTCATTAAAGTATTTAATTTCTCCATCATAAATGAAACTCAGAATCCTGGGGTTGAAAGGTATTTTGTTTTAGGATATTGAAAGTCGATGACTATCCTCTTCTAGCTTGAAAGGTTTGAGCAGAGAGATCTGCAGTTATTCTAAGATTCTTCCTCTTATATGTTATGGTTTTCTTACATCTGGCTGCTTTCAGAATTTTCTCCTTCATATTGACTTTAGTGAACTTAATTATGATGTGCCTGGGGGATGTGTTATTCGGGTTGAGTCGTGCTGGAGTTCTGAAACTGTCTGCTATCTGAATTTTGGAATCTCCTGGCATGTCTGGAAAGTTCTCTTTCTTAATCTCATGAAGGAGAGACTCTGTGCCTTGTGAAGCCACTTTGTTGCTTTCAGGGATCACTATAAGGCGAATATTAGATTTCTTCAAATTATCCCAGAGCTCTCTGAGAGAATGATCCGTTTTTGCTCTTCATTTCTCTTCCTCTTTGAAAGTTTGGGAGTGTTTGAAAGCTCAGAAATCCTTTCTTTCACTTGCTCCATTCTGTTACTGAGGGATTCTACTGTATTTCTCAGATCTTTGAGGGCTGCAACTTCTTGTCTCAATGTGTCAAAATCTTTGGTGATTTTGTCTTTGAATTCCTTGAATTCTTGAGACAATTTTTTAAATGCTCTGAATTTCAACTTCTCCTCTATTTTATTGATCTTATTTGCAATCCAACTTCCAAATTCAGTTTCTAGCATGTCAGCCATCAGTTTATGAATGGAATCTTTAGTTGTGTCTGCCAAATTATTCCTTGGGGGAGTTGATCTACTCTGGTTATTCATGTTACCAGAGTTTTCTGCTGATTCCCCCCCATGATTATTTTACACCGTTTGGCTAGATGAGCAGATAAGGAGAAGTTGGGTTGAGGGTTCTAGGAGTAGTGATTGGCCAGTTCTTTGCCCAAAAGCTGGGACTGGTGTCTGTACCTTTTCCCCTAGACCTTTGCCCAAGGACCCGTACAGTGCTATGGCCTGAGAAACTGGGGACCTTCTTGGTGTGATGGGGCTAAGTGTCTGTGTCTTATTTTCAGCTGGTCTCTCTTACTCTAGTGAATCAGTTACTCTGGGTTGAAATCTGAGCTGTGGAGAAATATCAGCAGTTAAGTCATTGCACCCACCACAAGCAACAATTGGAAAAGGAAAATCAAAGCTTCCCACAACCACACACCCAGGGTACCACTTTTGCTAGTCCTTGTGTGATTGGCCCAGTTAAAGAGGTCCCAATCAGTTGTCCATGTCAGCACTGGCCTCAGTGGGAGAGTTCAAAAGGTCTCTGGCAACTAGATAGCAGGGGTCTGCTGGCAGCTCTAGTATAACTCACTCCGGTGCTCCATGAGATCAGAAGGACCCACCCAGCACATAAATTAGCTTGGGAAGGTTGATGCCTCCTTCCCCACCTTGTACCTCTGTCATACCCAGTCACTGGTAACCCCACAGGGCTGTAATCCAGTTCCCTCCAATGAGCAGATGCTCCAGGGGTTTGCGCCTGCCTGAGTCACAGGGAGATTTGTGTCTCCTCAGCCAGGCCGCCACTCTCTGCCGCTATCTGGCAGGAGGAGGTGAGGCCTGATAACCTCGGGTGCTTAATCGAGGCTGGGGCAATTCACTCATTTCCAGTCCTGCCCCTGATTGTTGTTGCTGACAGGACAGAACAACTTCACAGAATTTGTTTCTGTCCCAGCTATCCTCCCCTATGGAATAGATGCTGAACTGCAAATCAGCCCGGGCTGTGCCGCTGCCTGATCTCAGCTGCAGTTTGTCTTCAGGCTGACTCAGTCAGAAGTTGCATTTAACTGTCAGTTCCAGCCTCTTGCCACTTGCCCTTTGCCTCAGCTTTGATCCCCTGAGGGCCAGCAGTCCTCTGTGTCAGCTCTGCCCTGGGAGTCTGCTGTCTCTGCACACACGTGTATTCTAATCCCCGCACTCCACCCACGCTGGTACCACCTTAGGCATACCCTTTACTCCTGAGGCCTGAATTTCTGTCCCAGATCTGTTCAGTCAGCGACTGCCACTGGAGAATCTGCCCAGCTTCCTCTGGTTACCCAGAGAGACTAGGAGTGTCCTTTCAAAATATCCCCAGGGGTATGAGCCCTATTATTGTTCCTGCCACTGCTATTGTTGTTCTGTGCCTCAAGGCTCCGCCTCTCCAGTTCAGTTTCCTCTCAGCTGACTTTCTTCTCATTACTCCTGAGCCGGAGAATCAGCACAGATCAGCAACAGCCCATGCCCCGTCTACACCCCTTGAGAAAATTGCCAAGAATCTGACTCCATGGGGGACAGGCTTCCAGACCTCGGAGTGAGAGTGGAGGGGAGTGCTGGGAGTTCAGAATTGCAGGTAGAGAATATATACAGTTTTATGCCTGGCAGGAGAGTGCCTTGGCACCCTAGTTGGGAAAGGAGGTCTGGTTTTTAGAGAGTCTCTTCTGTGGGGTAAAATGGGAGGACATTTGAACTCTGCTCGCTTATTTGTATGGAAGTATGGAGTATACTGTGAGCCATTCTCATGGGGGAGGGGATTTCTGTCCACTTGGTGATGGATTCTGTATTTTTATTTGTATCCTTGGAGTTGCAGCTTTCCTCAGCAGGGTTGATGTGTGTTCTTTAACCTTCTCTTTTTGGCTCAGATCCAAACCATCAGCTTTCTTGCTAAATTTCTGTCCTTTAACTCTCCTTCTGGATTAGAGCCTCTGTGGAAAGCTGGCAATGGACCACCATCTTGCCTCCGCCCCCTGATTAATTTTTATTAAGCCTTTTTTTCTATAAAGTTGGAGTAAGATGACATAACGTTCTATACAGTATAACTGGGTAGAATTTCTCCAAAATTAATCTGAAAACAAATTTAGAAGTTCTTTTGTTTTTTTTTAAGAACACTAAATAAAAAAATGACAAAAGTAAACTGTAATTCATTTATCCTTTCTAAGCCTCACCAACCTCAGAGACTTATCATATTAATTAATGCTAATACAATAGCTGTAATAACAATGACTTTTAATGGCTGTTATAGGAAGCACTGGGAAAAGCACTTAAAATATTAACTGCGTTAATCTTCAGAACCATCCTGATTTACAGATAAGCAAATAAAGACATTGGAGATGTAAATAAATTGCACATAGTCAAATAACTGGTTTATAGAGAGAGAATTAAAACCAGGTGTCTACTACAAAAGCCCACATTGTTAATCCCAGTTTTGTATGTGATGTTGATACAGAGGCTTCTCTTTGTCAGCCTATAACTGCTGCCCTGTCTTTTACATTGTTTATTAACAGTGTTGAAAGAAGTGTACTTTACTCTTTAAAAAGTCAGTTGGAAAAACATGCAGCTGTTTGTTTATTATTAAAAAAAAAATTCTAAATATGAGTCAGAGAAACAAACCCAAGAGAAATAGTATTTTTAACTGAATGAAAATGAAAGCACAACAGGATTTATATTTATGTAAACTATAACAGTTGCTTACATGAAGTTTATAACATGAATTGCTTATGGTAGAGAGGGAGAAAGATTGAAAATTGGTCATGTAGGCTCGGCGCCTATAGCACAGTGGTTACAGTGCCAGCCACATACACTGAAGTAGGTGGTTTCGAACCCAGCCCAGGCCAGCTAAACAACAATGACAACTGCAATAAAAAATAGCTGGGCATTGTGGCGGGTGCCTGTAGTCGCAGCTACTTGGGAGGCTGAGGCAAGAGAATCACTTGAGCCCAAGCTTTTGAGGTTGCTGTGAGCTGTAACGCCATAGCACTTTACCAAGGGCAGCATAATGAGACTCTGTCTCTAAAAAAAGAATGGAAAATCAATCACGTAAGTTTCTACTCTTAAGAAACTAGACAATTAAAACGCAAAGTAAGCATAACGAGAAATAATAAATGTAAGAATAGAAATTAGTGAGTTAAAAGAATCACTGAAACAAAAAAGTAGACTTTGGAAAAATCAGTAAAATTTAAAGTTCTCTACTCATATTTACCAGAGGAAAAAACATACAAATGATCAGCATTGGGAATGAATGAGAGTACATCATTGCAGATCCCATGGACATTAAAAAGGATTATTAGAGAATATTATGAACAACTTTATGCCAGTAAATTGTGTAACCTAAATGAAATAGAAAAGTTCCTAAGGATACAATTATCAAACTCTACTCAAGAAGAAAGATAACTTCACTTGCCATATATGTATAATTTAAAAGCATTTCACTAAGCTTTGGGCCCATATGGTTCCATTGGTGGGTTCTGCTAAATATTTAAGAAAGAACTATTACCAATTCTATACAAATTATTCCAGAAGAAAAGAAGAGGAGGGAACATTTCCCAAGTCATTTTTATGAGTTCAGAATTCCACTAATTGAAAAAACAGTCCAGGACAATACAAGGGGGACAAAAGCAAACAATAACTTTTGCTTGTGTATCTAGATGAAAAATATTTTTCAAAATATTACATTTAATCCAGCAATTAAAGAAATAAAAGGATAATCTATCATGACCAAGTAAATAGGGTTCATTTTAGGAATGCAAATTTAGCTTAACATCAATCAGTACATTTCTCCACATAATGGGATAGAGTAGAAAATCATGTAATCATTCTCTACACTTGGTGGAGAAATGTGTTGTACAAAATTCAATTTCCATTCATGACCAAATGTCCCAGCAAATTTACTTAACCTCTGCCTGCAGGTATCTAATAAACAAAATATTAATATTAAAATGTTCATTCTCCCCATATTGATATATAGATTGAATATGATCCCAATAAAAATTCCAGCAGGTCTTTTCTTTTTTGGTAGCATTTCTATTGAAATAAAAAGGACATAGAGCATACATGCCTATTAAAATGGCCAAAATCCAGAACACTGACAATACCAAATGTGGACAAGGGTTTGGAACAGGAAGAATCCTCTCATTTATCACTGGTGGAATTAGGATGGTACAGCCACTTTGGAAGATAGTTAAGCAGTTTCTTACAAAACTACCCATAATGTTACTATGTGATACAGCAGTTGTACTCCTTGGGTATTTACCAAAAGAAGCAGAAAACTTATATCTGCACAAAAACCTATATGAGGATGTTCACAGAAGCATTATTACAATTGCCAAAAGCTGAAAGCAACTAAGATGTCCTTCAGTAGTGAGTGAATAAATAAATGGTGG
Source organism: Arctocebus calabarensis (assembly GCA_963573935.1). Lineage (NCBI taxonomy): Eukaryota > Metazoa > Chordata > Mammalia > Primates > Lorisidae > Arctocebus > Arctocebus calabarensis. Next base: position 8,892 of record CAUYON010204790.1, on the reverse strand, counting down.
TTCATCCAGACAATGAAATATTATTCAGTGTGGATGAGAAATAGTCTATCAAGCCATGAAGAGATGTGGAGGAAACTTAACAATAAAATATTGCTAAGTGAAAGAGGCCAATTAGTCCTGTAAACCTGTAGTCCCCAACCCCTGGGCCATGACTGGTAGCAGGCTATGACTTGTTAGGAACCAGCTGCACAACGGGAGGTGAACAGCTGGCAAGCAAGTGAGGCAAGCTTCATCTGTGTTTATAGCCACTCCCCATCACACATCACTGCCTGAGCTCCCCCTCCTCCCAAATCTCCCCATGCCCACCATCCAAGGAAAAATCAGTCTTCCATGAAACTGGTCCTGGTGCCAAAAAGGTTGAGACTGTTGCTGTAAAGGATACATATTGTATGATTCCAACTACATAACATTATGGAAAAAGCAAAACTATGGAGACATAACGGATTAGTGGTTGCCAGGGCTGGGGAGAAGGGAGGGAGTAATAGGCAGAGCACAGAGGATTGACAGAGCAATGAAACAGCTCTGTGGGATACTTTCGTAATGTTCTTACCCATTTGTCCAGACCCAAGGAAGGAACAACACCAAGAGTGAACCTTAGTATAAAATAGGGACTCTTAAGGGATAATGATGTGTCAATGTGGGTTCATCAGTTATAACAAACGTAGCACCCACACAGAGGGTTGATGATGAGTGGGAGGAGGCTATGCCTGTGAGAGAGCAGGTGGTATGGGAAATGTCTGTACCTTCTGTTCAACTTTGCTGTGAACCTAAAATGGCTCTCTAAAAAGTAAAGTCTTTTTAAAACAGTGCGTAGAAAAGTCAAAACAATTTTGAAAAAGAACAAAATTAAAGCACTTATGTTACCTGATTTCCAGACTTAATGTAAAGCTTCAGTAAGTAAAGTATACTATTGGCTAGCTATATAGATCTGTGAAACAGAAATGAAAATTTGGACACAAACCCCACACACATATGACAGTAATTTTCAACAAAGTGCCCAGATAATTCATTAAGTAAAAAATATTATTTTAACAAGTAGTGCTGAGACAACTGGATTCTTTATAGAAAAATAGTAAGTCTCAAGCTTTACCTCAGCACCATGCACAAAAATCAATTACAGATGGACAGTAAACTAAACATAAAAGCTAAAACTTATATAATTACTAGAAAACATAGAAAATCTTTGTGACTTTGAGTTAGGCAAAGATTTCTTAAATAGGATGGGAAAAGCATAAATCATAAAAGAAAATGTGATGACTACATTCAAATAAAATATTTTGTTCTTTAAAAGACACTTAAGAAAATAAAAAGGCTATCCACAGACAGAAAATTTGAAAGTTGTATTTTTATAAAGGACCTGTATCCAGATTATATAAAGAGTCAATAATAAGCAAGCAATTTTATTTCAGAAATGTGTGGGAATTGAACAGATGCTTCACTAGAGATTTATGAATGGCCAATAAGGACTTGAAAAGATACTCAAATCATTAGTCATTTAGTGAAATGCAAACTAAAATCATGAGGGGATATCACCACACCCATTGGAATGATTAAAATTTAACATACTGGAAATACTAAATATTGGTGAACATGTGGAACAAATTCATTTCTCATACTTTGGTCACTTGAATGCAAAATGGCACAACTCCTTCGAAACAGTTTAGCTAGATAAATTGTAGCATCCCTATGATGGAATACTATTTAACCATAAAATGTTACAACTGATACATGCAACAACATAGCTTGAATCACAGATGCATTTACACAGAGCAAAAGATGCCAGACACAAAAGAGTATGTATATACTGCATGGTTCCATCTACGTAAAATTCTAAAAAAGGCATAACTCTAGTCAGAGAAAGCATGTTTGTGGTTGGCCTGCTGCTGAACTTGTTGGAGACAAGGAAACTTGAGGGACCTTACAGGGGGATAGAAATGTTCTGTATCTCCATTATGGTGGTTACCCAACTATATGCAACTCACTAAAGTGAGTATGCTTTATTATCTATAAATTATGTCTAAATAAATCACATTTTTAAAAGAGAGGAACTTAGTTCATTGGCATGCTCTAACCATCACAGGAAAGAACTCTGAATTCCCCCAGCATAGTTCTTCCTTCAGCATTGATTGGCCTGTAGTATCTCTGTGTTGCTCACATTCTATAATAGCTGCTGTCTGGTGAGCTTTGGGTGGTCTGTCTCTGCATAGGTAGAGCCAACTGCTGGCTGTGGACTCCTAGGGGTCTTCTGGACAGACTTCTAGGGCCCCTTCTCAGTACTGCTTTCTTCTTTTCAATACCTTGCTCCGCAGTTTCCAGCCACTTCAGCCTCCTCAGACTCTTATCATGGCATCTTAGGCCAGGTGGTCTGTGTTGGCCTGCTCAGTCTTTGGCACTCTGTGCTGTAGTTGAGATACTGTCCCCAGATGGAGAGCTAGTCAATTTCTTGCTCACATATCCTTGTTGTTCCGTGCCTGAAAACAGTTGTTTCATATATTTTGTCCAGTTTTATGGTTCTTTACCATTAGCAGGTAGGCTAATCCAGTGCCAGTTACTCCCTCTTCATATTGTTTATAATCATTCATTACATTTTCTGCAGGGTAAAATTGAGTAGTATTCAACACAAACATAAAATGATAAAAATATCAATTGAAATAAGCAATGTAATTTTGGACAATCTGCCTTTCAAAATTTAACAAGGAATTTAATTTATGGAGAGTCTGACAGTTTCAGTGTAGTTGAGCAAAGTAAAAAGAAGTCCTGTCAATCACTGTTATTCTTGTATTATTAAAGGTGATAAAATATGTATTCAGTTTAATCCTAGATTTCTCCAGTTTGCTTTTGTAAGATTTTATGAGAGAGACACCAATCTTTTTTATTTTGTCCTCAAAAATTACTGTGTTATTTAGGATAATTACGTGAATTTATGGCAATGATTTGAAATACCTACACTGTTTATTTACAGTACAATCAGTCTTTTAACAAGAACACTAGTAGTGATTTCCTACATGTCATTTCACTTAATTATTTAGGCAATTTTGTGAATAAAACACCCTCCAGTGTCCCCTAAAAGAAATCCTCCTAAGTCATTTTCATATTCATAATTCATAATTATAACAACATGTGGTCATCTCAGCTATTCTTTTTAGACTTTCTAACATTTGTTTATGGAAGTAAAATTTTCAAATAGTGATTTTTCTTATTTTTCCTAGTAGTTCTGTGACATATTTTAATTAGAAGGGTTGTAATAATTTGTGAGGTTAGTAACATCTCTCAGTATCATCTACTTTTTCTTCTCTTTTTTTACATTTGAGTTAGTTTTTATTTTTCTGTTAAGATATTTGATTTATGTGCTTACTTTTTTTGAGTCAATTCAGTAGCATTCTTTTACATATTTTGGTAGTAGAGTATCACAAATACATGACACACGAATACACATAGACATATAGACAAAAACATCTTACAGTGCTTATACAGGTGTTTTTGCTGGCTTTAAAAATATATATATATGTATTTTTTTATTCAGATTATCCATCTTTCAAAATTATTGATTTTTTTTTTAAATTTCAAATTAATTTCAAGGTATGAAGTTATAGGTTACATTGGTCTCACTTCCAAGGTAAAATTCCAGTTGTAAAAGAACCCGTCACCCAGGGGCATGTTATACACCCTCATTATGTGCACCTTAGGTAAGATCCCACCTTCTGCCCTCCCTCCTTTGCCAATTGTCCTTTCCCCTTCTCCCTCCCTATTCCTTTATTCCTTGATGTTAAAACAAAAAATGCAGGGCAAGTTCATGAGGTGTAAACCCAGAGGTTTCATTGCCCTGCCAAGTCATGGTTGGGTCACATCGAGGGCATACCTTTGGAACAATTATTTTGCCCATTATTCAACAAACCCTTTTAGTAAAAACAAGTAAAAGTTTTAGCAGCTGTGTTCTAAACACATTGCTGCGTACTACAGATAGAAAGGTAAAAGGCAGAGTTCTCTCTGGAAGTTCACAGTTAAAACACCTGAACAAATAATTGCTTGCAATATATTGTAAATCATATGAACAATGTGTGCTGTAGAAATGGGTATCAAGAACATTTACCCCAACCTGCATGCACAGGTATGTGTGTTTGGGGATGGGTGATGAATGCAACTGGGAAGGATAGGAGAGAGCAAATCTTTGCAGTTTTCCAAGAGGTAAAAACTAAGCCTATTGTTACAAGAGAACATGCAAAATTATCTAAGTGAAAAGTATAAGATTTTCCAGGCCAATGGCAGCATAAAGAAGCATGACACATTGAGGAAATTGCCATCAGATGGCTGGGACAGGATTGAGGGGTGTAAGAATTCTGGGAAGGGAAAGGGCTGAAGAATGAAGCTAGAGTAGAAGCTAGATTCTTACAGCTCTTCTTAGAGTATCCTAAAAAAGACATAGGATATTGTCTTGAAAGTGACCTTTAAAGATTATAAAATTGGTTCTGTAGAACTATAATACTCATAATAAGGACAAAATGTTTTCCCCCAGGAACCTGAACAAAGCTAAGTCTACTTTAGGATACAGTTAGGGATGTATAGGCATGCGTCAGAGATTGCAGGTTCATGTGCAGACCACTACAATAAGGTGAATATTGCAATAAAGCAAATCACATGATTTGCTTCCCAATGTATAATAAGAGTTATGTTTACCCTATACTTTAGTCTATTAAATGTGTAGTAGCATTATGCAAAAACAATTTACATATTTAAAAATACTTTATTGCTAAAAAATGCTAACAGCTCATGCTGTGGGAAAAAATGGCATCAAAGAGGTGCCAACTCAGGGTTGCCACAGATTTGTGCAATTTGCTCAAACTACCATCTCTGTAAAGCACAATAAAATAAGGCATGCCTATAGTTTTTAACATGGCAGATAATGAACACAACCAGAGAGATAAACTTATGGCCTCAGCTTCATAAGCATCATGAGCTAGCTAGCTAGCCAGCTTATTAACTTGCGCTTAATTATAGTACACGTAGTTCCAGAGCACTTTCATAAAATGCAATAAGCAAAATTATAATAATACTATGATCATAATAGTAATATAACTTGTAGGGGTTTGAGTGAGAATCTGACAAGCATATAATAGTGCAACGTCTGGAAAGTCTTTTGATTAAAGATTAATATGATTAAGAATAGGGATTAGAGATTTATTTGGATAGTAATCATGCTGAGCTCAATTGTGGAAATTCTTTGATGCTATTTGTAGAATAGATAGAAAAGTTAGGGTTAAATATTAAGATTTTCATTTGCTATTTGATAGCAGGAATTCAATCTAAGGAGCAAAGCAAAGAAGTAGAGTAAACGCAGTTATAAAATTTGAAACTTTTTCAATTTGAGAAAGAAACTTGGATTATATGGGGTTAAATTTTAGAAATTTTTAATGATTTGGTGCATATTTGTGTTTTGAATTGTAATTAGGCATATTAATGTTGTCAAGCTATGGAGCCATTCTAGGTGACATTAGTCTTCTCTTTCTTCTTCTAAGTGCTTACATCTAGGCTGACCATGGTAGCTACTCAGTAGTTGAGAATAACTCTTGCTCTAAGCAAAGTTGAAAACCAAGCAGACTACTAGAAATTCTATCCACTGAGATTTTCTAGAAATCTCAGTTGTCTTTCAGGGCCACTTCTGAAAGGGACTATAGTACCAAAACATTCCATTTCTGTTGGTATTGGCATTATCACTAGATGCAAATTTTTACCCTCAGTTAGCTAGTCATAATATACTCCTCAAGAGGCTCTGGGTGCAGTTTAAGAAAGAGAAAACAGGCACAATGATATTACTTACCTGTGCCTTCAGAACTGACTTAGTCTGAAAGTCTAGTATATCCTCATCCAATGTATGCCAGTTTCCCCTGGTGATGAAGTGCAGCTGGACATCTTTAGTTTTATAGCTCAGTGGTCACGTGCCATCTACTTCATACTGGAAAGTTGGATAACATTACTTTCTGGTGTCCCTTGATCTTCCACTGGATCTCTCATACCAGGAGCTGTTTCTCCAAGAAGAAGCACTTTTTACTTCCTTGCTGAAGTATGATCTTGTTTCAAAGCCTTCAAAGAGTTAAGAAATGAGAGGCAACGAATTGGGTTTTTTTTTCACTCAAAAAATAGATGTACTGAGTATGATTATATTGGCAGAACGTTGGTAGCTATATGTGGAGTCTAGTTTGAGTTAGGGATTGTTTCACATCATCAGAAAAATGCACCAAGGAAAGATCAGAGTTGGAATCATGGTATAAAAATAATCTAAACTTTGTTTTCTAACAAAATGTGTTTGAAGGTGCAGAGGGAAAAAAAGAATTTTTGAGGCCCCCACTGCAATTCTATCAGCACTTCCCAAGGATACTTTTTAGCATCATGACCTATTACCGATGTTTGTGCTCCATTTGGTTTTTCTGACTCGTAAAGTGTAGCACTTTCTCCACATAGTCTCAGCCATTTGGAGAGACTTAACCTTGCTCTTGAGCTACTCAGGGCTATTAGCTTATTAGTTAACCTTATAAATGGATCATAGCTGTATACTCAAATATGGAATATGCTACTTTCTTTCTTTTTTTTCAGACTTTCCATTTTAATGAACAATCAGAATAAATCTCAATTAAGTTTACAATTAACAATTAAATATTTAGAGACAGTTAATATACTAAGTTGTACAAACATTACAAATATTTAACAGCATTGGTTAGCGGTAAAGGAATGTCAACTGCCCAATAGATGTAAAAGGTAACTAAATAGGACCTTAAACAGAGAATACCTAGTTGTCGGTCTCCTCCCTGGACATTAATAACTTTATTCTGACGGGCGAATAGGCTACTTTTCTTGACACTCAAAAGATTTAGTTTTCTTTCAGACCAGTGAAGACCCTCAGGACACAGCTGAGAATGTACCCTGAGGGAACAGGGTAAGCAGACACTCAGGCAGCTGGGCCACCCTGGCTCTAGTCCCTCCAGCGGTGTCCACACCACACCGAGCATTGCAGCACTTGTAGAAGGTGGTCATTGGCTCGTCTGCAGAGTGGGTCTGAAGCTGCGTGAAGTAAGCACAAGGATGTTCATTGCACATTTGGGACACGGCTCTGCAGTAGAGTCAACATTCTCCCAGGCAGCTGCTCCTCCAAGTACATCATCCAATTCTTTCAGCTTTGGATACTTACGATTTGTCACCCTTTAGTTGAGTATCCTAGTCACTCCAGGCAGAAAGCTTTCAAAGCAGGTCACACTTAGTTTACTTCCTGAGTCCTATCAGATGTCCCTAAAACTTCAGAGTTACTTAAAAGTTCACTCTTCCCATAGTTTTAGACTCTAAACTCCCGAAAGAGCCAGGAGAGGCCGACGCTGGGCTGGTGCTGTCTGATGAAGCCTGAAGCCTGCGAGAGGCATCCGCAGCCCTGGGCCAGCTCCCGGGTCCCAACTTGCGGGTGATATTGTGCACGTAGGGGCAGGTATTGCAGGTGAAGCGGTAGCAATGCTGTCCCTCCTCCACGATCAGCCCATTCTCGCAGCCTGGGCAGAACAGCAGCATCGTCTCAGGAATATGCTACTTTCAAAATGCAAAGGACCAAGCAAGTATTGTTTCCTCCTTTGGGGGAGAGCAACAGGGGGTAGTAAATTCTCTTTGTCATTGGGAGGAATATTCCATCATATCCCTGGATCCTCAGGAACTTAATTGAGGTGGCAAGTTCCTATATTTTCATAGGATTTAGTTCTGAATTCCATCTCATATGTATCTTACTAAGGCACTTCATCGCTCATTCTTCTACTCTCCTGGTCCTAAAAAGGTTGCTGTCATCCAGAGCAGGATTAAGGAGATATAGAATGTAATGTTGAGGCAGCTGTGATAGCTGCAGAACAAGTTGTAACCCAGAACAAAAATTATTTTTCCCTAAAACAGTAGAGTTATTATTGTCCTTACCAAGTGAAAACAACCTGTTCACTTTTGTTCTTTCTGGATTATTATGAAGGAAAAAAAATTTACTAGGTTAAAGCTATGTGTCAGATACCAAGCCTATCTTAATTTGTTTATAAGAATGCTCCATCTGGACTGGCAACTGCCATTGAATTCATCTTCTCATTAAGTTCATGCTGATCTGCCATCATTATTTGAGCTTATTAATTTTTGCAATAGCCAGACTACTAGAGGCATTTACCCCTGCAATTCTCAAGTCTCTGACAATAGACTAGTCTCTGCTTTTCTTTTGAGATGCCTTGTTGCTGGGAAAGGAAGCTCATGTTTTCCAACTGTCCCTTCCTATCCTATATTATATAGCCATTGCCCATTTAACCAAAGTTTGGATTTTACCAATGGCTAAGAGTACATTCTAATTATAAACCCAAGAACTAGAAAAATAACAATTAGGTGATTTCTTACATTTATTTCTAGGCACTTGATGTTATCTGTTGCTTTTATACATGGGATTGTTTCTTCTAATTGATCACATGTGTGTAGAAATTCAACTGGCTTTTTAAAACATTGATCTCATATTCAGTGAACTTGCTAAATTTACTTACTCTTATAGATATTCCCTAAATTATTTTGGATTTTCTATGTCACAGTCATCATCTGATAGTAATCACAGTTTTATTTCTTTCTTTACAATCATTTTACGTCTTCTTTTTCTTATTTTTTTTAATATTTAACCCAAATAATTTTATTTTCTTTTATTTAATTTTTTGTTTTTTAATTTTTTTATTATCTTTATCATTAAATCATAGCTGTGTACAATATTGCAATCAAGGGGTACAATGTGCTGGTTTCATATACAATCTTAACTATTTTCATCAAACTGATTAACATAGCCTTCCTGGCAATTTCTCCATTATTATATGAAGACATTTGTATTCTGCATTTAGCAAGGTTCGCCTGTAC
>CAUYON010204788.1:0-17181 GCA_963573935.1 Arctocebus calabarensis | reverse complement strand
ACAGTTGTATATTTTGGTCCCCTGACCTGCTCCATCATCACCACAACTCGAAAGTTCTTTACCATCTTGGCCTCTGTGATCCTCTTTGCCAACCCCATCAGCCCCATGCAGTGGGTGGGCACTGTACTTGTATTCCTAGGTCTTGGTCTTGATGCCAAATTTGGGAAAGGAGCCAAGAAGACATCCCACTAGGAAGAGAGAGACCACCTCCATGTCAAGAATATTTAAGTTATCTCAAACAATGAAATCTCTTGGGAAAAGGGACTTATTAGGAGTAAGGATCTGAGTTCTAGTCTTTTTTAAAAAACAAACAAAAAAAAAAGGAAAGGAAGCAAAATTACATATTCTTTAAAAAAAAAAAAAAACACTTGGATTTTAACAAGATAGTGTTGGTGGCTTTTGTTCGTGGTGCCCTGGAGCACATTCTATGGCACATAGAGAAAAGGGAGAGGCAGAGCTGCTCAGCATCCAAGCTGCTTCTCTCAGGTGGAGTTAACACAGTTGCATGGATAATTCCCCCGAGAGCTTGAGCATTAGAGGGGGGTTATATTTTGTATTAACAGCCTCTGTTCCAACTGGTGAAGCCCTGCATATGCTAAGGCAGGTGGCTGTTGGTCAGAGCCAGAGAATGTAAAAATCACTTTATTTCTTAAAGCTATACTGGGCAAATATTTTACAAAAAAACTGAAAAAAAAAAAAAAAAGTAAAGTTATCTTGCATTGGAGGGATAAAGAGCTTCTCCGTTGCCCGAGGTCAAGGATTTCTTCTTCTTTCCTCCACCCCATCCCAAACTCCTTTAAGGTTCAAGAACAATGAATAATAGCCCTTCAGACAGCCCCAAGGACTCTAAAGTTACCATGCTTTCGGGTGCTGCCCATGGGACAGGAGGGAGATCCATGTTAAGGCACAGTCACTGCCTGCCAGAGGTTGTTGGGAGAAGGAGGAAAGAACCAGGCAAAGAACCCAGCTGCTGAGCACCTCAGAATCCTCCCAAATGAAAATGGACTAAATCAACAGCAGAACAGTGATCTGCTCAGCTTGCCTATGTAACTAGAGACAGGACCTCCAGTGCCGGTGTAACTAGAGGCAGGACCTCAAATCAGTGTGCCTCTGTAACTAGAGGCAGGACCCCCAGGACCTATGGAATTATAGGCAGGACCTTGAGTAAACATTCCTTTTTAACTAGAGGAAAAACCTCCAGTCAGCGTGCCCAAGTAAGTAGAAGCAGGACCTCCAGTCATTGTGTCTGTGTAACTAGAGGCTGGGCTATCAGTCAGTATACCCATGTAACTAGAGTCAAGGCCTCCAGTCAGTGTGCTGTGTAACTAGAGGCGGGTCCTCCAGTCAGTGTGTCCATGTAACTAGAGGCAGGGCCTCCAGTCAGTGTGTCTGTGTAACTAGAGGCAGGACTTCCAGTCAGCGTGTCTGTGTATCTAGAGGCAGGGCCTCCAGTCAGCATGTCGGTGTAACTGGAGGCAGGGCCTCCACTCAGTGTGTCTGTGTAACTGGAGGCAGGGCCTCCACTCAGTGTGTCTGTGTAACTGGAGGCAGGGCCTCCACTCAGTGTGTCTGTGTAACTGGAGGCAGGGCCTGCAGTCAGTGTGTCGGTGTAACTGGAGGCAGGGCCTGCAGTCAGTGTGTCGGTGTAACTGGAGGCAGGGCCTCCAGTCAGTGTGTCGGTGTAACTGGAGGCAGGGCCTCCAGTCAGTGTGTCGGTGTTACTGGAGACAGGGCCTGCAGTCACCTTGCCTGTGTAACTAGCGGCAGGACCTCCATTGGCTCCCAGGCCCTTGCAGTTCTTGCGGCTGCCTTGTCTGCTCCTAACAGGCTCCAGCTGTCCTATCCCAGCCCTGGAGTATTGTCCTTAGAGAGTGGTATTTCCCTGCAGAGAATGGAGGGCATAGGAGTCTCTTGTCTGTTCTGTAATATATAACTCACCTCTCATACCACTTTAATGTTGTTAATGTCATAACTAGTGCTGTAAGTCAAATAACAAAGATGTAGACATCCTCTCCGTGACATCCCTCTCCCTTCCCTTAAACAGCAAAATGGACACACAGATGGGATTGAGTTAAGGACCCTGAGATGGGGGATCATCCTGGATGACCCAGGTAGCCCAGCGTCATCAAGGGTCCTCAAAGGAGGCAGCAGGAGGGTCAGAGGCAGGGAGACCAGAAGAGGTTGCACTGCTGGCTCTGAAGGTGGAGGAAGGGGCCCCAAGCTAGGGATTGTGGGTGGTCCCTAAATGGTGGCAATAGTGGGAAACTGGTTATCCTTTGGATCTGCAGGAGGGTCCGGCCCCATCAGCCCTTCTCACATTTGTGACCTCCAGATCCATAAGATAATAAATTTGTGCTGTTTCATGCTCATTTCCTATGGTAGCCTTAGAATTCACCATACACTCGTTTTCTTCTTTGACACTTGAGTGTTCCAGTATCCAGCCTGAGTTGGGAGCCCCCTCCACACTTACCGCTCCTCCCCTTTTCCAGCCTTTCCCTTTCTGTTAAGGCTTCTGACATTCCAACAGGCTTCCCCCTTCTCTGACCTGGGTCACTATTTTCTTCGCGAGCTGGGTCCCAACAAGACAGAGGTGGCAGCATCCAACTTCTTCAGAGGGGCTCCAGTGCCCTTGTGTGGTGTGGGAGGTGCTGCTTAAACTCTTTGGTCCTCAGTTTCCTCATTTATAAGATTAGAAACAAAGTCAGGTGCCTTATTTTGTTGTTGCTGTGCTGTGCGGAGTGCTAATAGTGTCAAGAGTACTCACAGTGTCAGGTGTGCTCACAGTGTGGTGTGCTCACTGTGTCAGGAGTGCTCACAGTGTCAGCATTGCTTACAGTGCAGTGTGCTCACAGTGTCAGGAGTGCTAACACTGTGGTGTGCTCACAGTGTCGGGTGTGCTCACACTGTGGTGTGCTCACAGTGTCGGGTGTGCTCACAGTGTGGTGTGTTCACAAGGTCAGGAGTGCTCACAGTATGATGTGCTCACAGTGTCGGATGTGCTCACAGTGTCGGGTGTGCTCAGTGTCAGGAGTGCTTACGGTGTCAGGAGTGCTCACAGTGTCAGGAGTGCTAACACTGTGGTGTGCTCACAGTGTGATGTGCTCAGAGTGTCAGGAGTGCTCACAGTGTCAAGAGTGCTCACAGTGTGGTGTGCTCACAGTGTCAGGAGTACTCACAGTGTGGTGTGCTCACAGTGTGGAGTGCTCACAGTGTCAGGTGTGCTCACAGTGTTGGGAGTGCTCACAGTGTGGAATACTCACAATGTGGTATGCTCACAGTGTCGAGAGTGCTCACAGTGTGGAGTACTCACAGTGTGGTGTGCTCCCAGTGTCAGGAGTGCTCACAGTGTTGGGAGTGCTCACTGGGTGATGTGCTCATAGAGTCAGGAGTGCTCACAGTATGGTGTGCTCACAGTGTGGTGTGCTCACAGTATGAGGAGTGCTCACAGTGTCAGGAGTGCTCACAGTGTGGTGTGCTCACAGCATCAGGAGTGCTCACAGTGTGGTGTGCTCACAGAGTCAGGTGTGCTCACAGTGTCAGGAGTGCTCACATTGTGGTGTACTCACAGTGTGGTATGCTCACAGTGTCGGGAGTGCTCACAGTGTGGAGTACTCAGTGTGGTGTGCTCATAGAGTCAGGAGTGCTCACAGTGTCAGGAGTGCTCACAGAGTCAGGAGTGCTCACAGTGTGGTGTGCTCACAGTGTCAGGTGTGCTCACAGTGCGGTGTGCTCACCGTATGAGGAGTGCTCACAGTGTCAGGAGTGCTCACAGTGTAAGGTGTGCTCACAGTATGGTGTGCTCACATTGTGGTGTACTCACAGTGTCGGGAGTGCTCACAGTGTCAGGAGTGCTCACAGTGTCAGGAGTGTTCACAGTGTAAGGTGTGCTCACATTGTCGTGTACTCACAGTGTCGGGAGTGCTCACGGTGTCGGGAGTGCTCACGGTGTCGGGAGTGCTCACGGTGTCAGGTGTGCTCACAGTGTCGGGTGTGCTCAGAGTGTGGCGTTGTCACAGCTTCCCGAGTGTTTATTCATTTGGTCATCCCTGCACACAGCAGGTCATTACCAGTGAACCTAACTTTGCTATTTTTGTTTTTTAATCTTAAAGTAAACTTTCTTAAATATAATAGGTAACCACAGCAGCCTGGCTCTAGCAATTTGATGAACAGCTGTTAGTCACATCTTGTAAAAAAAATGTGTATCTTTAAACCAGTTCTCTCTGGTGTGTATGATCAGGAGGATAAAGATTCCTTTGAATGTGTTTCCCTGTTGCAGAAATTTCTGAAAGCCTTAAAGAAGGTTAATGGTGCCCCCACTTGGGGACAGGTCAACCTGTTGCTGCTTTGTAAAAGTGAGATATTACAATTTATATAACATAAAATTTGCCCTTCATAAAACCTCTGAATGGTACACAATTCAGTGGTTCTTAGTACATTCCCAGAGCAGTGCAGCCGTCACCACTGTCTTGTTCTAGAACATTGTCATCACCCCATGAGGAAATCAAGTTGCAAGGTTCATCCACAGCAATGTGCAGTGTTGTTGGAGTTTAGCTATTTCTTATCTGTAACAATACGAATGTAGTGACATTGAAGGCGTAGGGACGGGGCCCTTGCAGAGGCTGCCCTCAGCCATCTCACTCAGCTGTCCTGACCTTGTGTCCTGATCGCTATTGATGCCCTCTCCCCTCCAGTAATCCAGTTAATTGGTTAGTTAGTTGCATGAGGAGCTTCTCCTGGCTGGATCTTCTGTTGTCCTATAAGTACAGAAGACTTTGGCAACTATTGCAAAGTCAGAATAAGCAGAAACAGAGTTGGAGGGAGCCCAGAGGCCTTGTAGGTGGTCAGACCATGCATACCCGAAGCACCCCTGTCCTGGAGATCTTAATATCAAGGTGCCTTTCTGCTGCATTCCGAAGACGGGCCTCTCAGTCTCTGTAGCTGCCTCAGATGGCTGCATTTCATTTTGACTGTGACTATCACAAAAATGAACATATAATAGGACCCAAAGTTTTACTAAAGATCATTTATCTTTTATTATGTACAGTAGACTCTGGCATTTTCTATTCTATTTTATTTTGTGGAAAGTGGTCTTCACAGTATAATGAAGGGTCACAGGTTACAATATCAAAGCTCTTCCTTGGCATCCCAGCGTACCTGACTTGGTGAACAGCTTCGACCTTCAAGAAGCTTTGTTTCCCAGGGCTGCTGTAGCAAATTGCTGCAGATGTTGGGGTGTCAAACCAGGCTCTCACAGTCCTATTGTTTTTTGTTGTTGTTGTTGTTGTTTTTGTAGAGACAGAGTCTCACTTTTTCACCCTTGGTAGAGTACAGTGCAGTCACAGCTCACAGCAGCCTCCAGCTTCTGGGCTTAGGTGATTCTCTTGCCTCAGCCTCCTAAGTAGCTGGGACTACAGGCTCCTGCCACAATGCCCAGCTATTTTTTGATGCAGTTTGGCCGGGGCCGGATTTGAACCCGCCACCCTCGGTATATGGGGCCGGCGCCCTACTCGCTGAGCCACAGGCGCCGCCCTCACAGTCCTATTGAAGTCTGAAATGAAGGATCCTGCGGGGCTTACCTTGACCGCTCTAGGAAAGAATTCTCTGTCACTTTCCAGCGTCGGGAAGGTGGTCACAGCTGTGTCTGTGTCCTTCCGCCGTCCACCTCCAGGGACTTGGCACCCTCTGCGCCTTCCTCCACTGCGTCTGTATCTCTTCTGGGATCTAGGGCCCACCCTAAATCAAAATTTCATCTTGAGATCCTTACCTAATGACCATTGTTTCCCAATAAGGCCACATTCTGAGATTCTGGGTGGACACAGATGTGGGGGAAACACTATTCCACCCACTGTAGGAACCTTCTATTTCTAGTGACTTAGAAACACAAGTATCAGTACTCATTTCTTAGGATTACAACACACAATCATTTCCCAGTGATTTTGAAGTTAAAGTAAGTGTTAAACATTGGCTTACTGTTTGGAACCAGTTATTTGCAGAAAGGAAAGAAGAGGTCTTGAGGAGAACCCCTAGATGATTTTTGGAAAACTTGTAAATCTAAATTGTCTGTGAATATAATTTGCTGTAAGGTTTGAATAGGTGCCTGATATTATAGAATATCATGTTTGGCCATTTACCTGTATTCTGTATAATTGTATAATATAGTTCTTCCCCATGCTTTTAGACACTATCTTCATGAAATATAAGGAGAAAAAAATTATACAGTCTGCCTGCCCCTGTACCTAATTAACAATCTGACCTTGAGACTTGGGGCATATTAAAATATATTCAAGCTCATGCCATTGCAGTTCTAAAAGGAATACTAATGAAGGTCTTTGCAAGGTTCTGGAATTTTCCTGATGTAGGAGCTGGTTGCTGACTTCCATTAATAGTTATTAGCCAGCATATCTGGGATGATAGGGACCTTGAGCTGCTCAGAAACCAGCCTTGTTGGTGCTTGTGTCCTTGTGTCCGCAGACTGTCTGCTCCCAATATAGGCTATTTCTGGACTCTGGAATTCAATGATGACTGGGCATGGTTAATACACTTAACTGCTTCTCTATTTCAGTCTCTCCTGCATGCCAGGGGATAGCAATGAGAGCTCCCCTGCCACTTGGGCCTGGATGGCTGTGTTGTGATAGTTGAGAATAGGCCCTCCCATCCAAAACAAACCAATTAGATGCAGTAGTCTAGGGATCTCTAAAGAGCCAGGTCGGTAGTAAATTTTTCAGACTTTGCAGACCACACAGCCTGAACTCTACTCAAAAGCAGCCACAGACAATATGTAAACAAGTGGATATGGCCATGTTCCAATAGGTCTTCATTGCCAAAAAAAAGTATCCAGCCCACAGGCCCTGCCTAATAGTAATCTAATAATAATTTTTATTAAAAGTCTAATAATAATTTTTACAGTTGTGTTTCTATGACCATGGCTGTCTGACTATAAGTTTGGTAAAGAACACAAGTTAGGGATAGGGTACCCTCGTCTGCCTCCTGAGCTCCTGTGTGTTCCCGTTCGCTCTCCATGGCCCTTGATGACATGCTTTGCAGCAGCTCTCAGTAAGGGACACTCTTTATGCTATAGTTCATTTCACAAATGGGAAGGGGGCATGAACTCAGATTCCCACAGGTCAATAGAACAAGACCTACAGTTGTTCCAGTCTCTGTTCTGAAAGATGGGCCTTGGCAAAGCCCCCATGGATGGTCTGTCTAAAGCTCACCTACCCTGACACCATTTCAGTTGTCTTTTTCCAGAAGTGCAGTAGCTTTGAATAATTTCCCAGCCCATTGAAGGCAGACAGGTTTTTTCTGGCATTCTGCATGCCTGTTTTTTCTGCCCTGCCTCCCACCTGTGACAGTGTTTTTAACTGCAGAAAGAGAAACCCACTGGCCTTTGTAAAGTGTTTGATTTCCTCTGCCCTCCTTACAGCTTTGCTCTTTATTTCCCGCATTAAAGTTGTTAGCTTTTTTTTTTTTTTTTAATATGGCCAGTGGGGTTTTGTGGAAGATTTCAGATGTGTCCTAACTATACCTCAGTTGACCTTTTCAGAATCAGCTGCTTTCATTAAAATGTTTTTCAGTATAGGCAATTGAATTAACTTAATTGTTTAAAAAAATGCCCAAAAAGAAAGCCAGATGCCCATGCTGGAAAGGCCTTGGGGGATGAAATGGTTTTGTTGGAACTGTTTACGGTTCAGCATCTGGCTTCTGCACTCACAGTCAAGAGAAACACTTCTTCACAAAGCTGTCCTTTTTCCATGTCACAGGAATGCCACTCTTGTGGGTGGCATTGAAGGTCCCCTCTATCTTGACAGCAGAGAATATTGTGAAATTTGAGCAGAAGGAAGCAGACAGTTTGTAGGACAGGCCTGGGCAGTGTAGGCCTGATTCTTGATCTTTGGCACATTATTTTTTTCAGACATATTAAAAATTGAGTTGAGCTTCTCTCTTTTCAGCCCCTTCCAGTCTTATGGCCAGGCCTCTGACTTTCTTGACTGAATTTGTCCTTTCTCAACCTCCTGACAAAAGCCCATTTCCACTGGTGTTGATCATGTCCTTTAACAGTGGTTCTTACTAGTTCACAATTGCTTAAAAAAAAAGAAAAAAGTTCCAGGGATACCTCTGCCTGGCCCCTTGTGGAGTAAACTTGTTCCCCAGAATGACTCAGAACACCAAATGTAGCAGCTTCTGGTCCCGTATCTCTATTAACTGTCCTCATCATGGGCAGGGAAGCCTGATGAGTGATAGCTCAGCGCAGAAGACCTTCCAGGCCCCTCAAGGCCCTGTGGAGGGTGCATTGGAGCTGATCTCCCAAAGAAGCCATTTGGGTCCTGCCACAAGGGACAGCTGTCAGAGAAAGAGGAAGGCACTTCCAAAGTGTCATTTTGTGTTTACCTTCTGTTGTGGGGAATGTTAGGTTCATGGGAGAAAAACTTAAGTCTGAGATGGGTGGTGAGCAGCGGCTCTGAGGTCCTGAGGTTGCATCTTTTTCTAAAACCATTTTAAATGGCACAGTTCAGTG
Source organism: Arctocebus calabarensis (assembly GCA_963573935.1). Taxonomy (NCBI): domain Eukaryota; kingdom Metazoa; phylum Chordata; class Mammalia; order Primates; family Lorisidae; genus Arctocebus; species Arctocebus calabarensis. The sequence goes on along the minus strand of CAUYON010204788.1, from coordinate 8,666 downwards.
ACATAAGCACATCCACAGTACTGTGCAACCATAACCACCCTCCATCTCCAGAACTTGCTCAGCTTCCCAAACTAGAACTCTTGTCTCCGTGAGATACCAGCCCCCCGCCCCTCCCCAGCCCCTGCCACCCTCCTTCTACTTTCTGTCTCTGTGAACCTGACAACTGTATGGACCTCCTGCAAACGGAATAACACAGGATTTGTCCTTCTGTGATTAATTTATTTCACTCAGCATCACGTCCCCAAGGTTCATGTACATCATAGCGTATGACAGAGCTTCTTTATTAAGGTTGAATAATGTTCCATGTGTCACATTTTGTTTATCTGTTGATGGGCACTTGGGTTGTTTCCACTTTTCGGCTATCATGAATAATCCTGCTGTGATTGGGTGTAGAAAGACCGGTCTGAGTTACGGCTACCTTTCTTTTGAAGACATACCCAGAAGTAGAATTGCTGAATCACTTGGTAATTCTATGCTGCACTTTTCGAGCTGTTTTACATTCCTGCCAGCCATGTACAAGGTTTCAAGTTTCTCTGATTCTCACTAACACTGGTCATTCTCCATTTTTTTAAATTGTGCCATCCAAGGCCAGGCACAGTGACTGTAATTCTAGCACTCTGGGAGGCTGAGGTGTGTGGGTTGACTGAGCTCAGGGGTTCAAGACCATCTTGAGCAAGAGTGAGACCTCCGTCTCTAAAAATAACCAGGAGTTGTGGCAGGTGCCTATAGTCCCAGCTGCTCCAAAGGCTGAGGCAAGAGAATCACTTTAGCCCAAGAGATTCAGGTTGCTGTGAGCTGACCCTACCAAGGGTGCCAAAGTGAGACAGTCTCAAAAAAAAAAAAAAAAATTGTACCATCCTAGTGGGTGTGAAGTGGTATCTCACTGTGGTTTTGATATGCCTTTCCCCAATGACTAGTGATATTGAACATTTTTTCCTTTGTTTATTAGGCATTTATATATCTTTTGTGGAGACATGTCTGTTCAAGCCTTTTGCCAATTTTTTAATCAGAGTGTCATTGTTGAGTTAGAGTAGTTCTCTGCACTAGTTGCTTCTGACACTTGGGATCTTGTAAGAACTTGAAAGTGAGTCACTATGACCTTTGACACCTGGGGTAGGTAAAGAGTGTTGAGTGATGGGGCCCTGGACCATGTTCTTGGGGGCAGGGTGAGAAGCACACAGAGATATTGAGATAGTTTTGAGCTAATCATCCTTTAGCCAGGCTCCTAGCTAGGTGGGTGGGAGTTCCCAAAGCTGTTAAGTAGTGGGATGTGTCAAGCGGGGTCTGTCCTATGCTGCTGTCTTGATCTGTCCTTTAACATGGAATTTAGAAAGTAAAAGGTGTAGAAAGCTCGCCCATCAAAGGTGGAGATGATAGCCAGCCAGCAGGGTGGCCTTAATCACTGTGCAGTCTGACAAAGGTTGCAGCTGAAACAATTGGCTGAAGCCAGCAAGCTGAGCATCAGGGAAGTGTATGTTTGATTTCAAGCCTGCACCCCGTGGACACCGGGGCGGGGCCCCCCTCTGCACACCGTGGACACTGGGGCGGGGTCCCCTCTGCAGACCGTGGACACTGGGGCAGGGTCCCCTTCTGCACAGTGTGGACACTAGGGCGGGGTCCCCCTCTGCACACCGTGGACACCAGGGTGGGGATCCCATCTGCAGACCGTGGACACCGGGGCAGGGTCCCCATCTGCACACCGTGGACACCAGGGCGGAGTCCCCATCTGCACACCATGGACACTGGGGCAAGACCCCCCTTTGGGGTGAAATCATTGTATTATAGGATGTCGGGAAGCATCTGATCTGGGGGTCAGAATTACCCCTGATTGAGAACCTCTGGTATAAATAAACAACTACATAAAAATAGAATGCAGAAAGAGGACCTCATAAGACAACTTAGGGATTTCAGTTGATAATAATAATAGTTCAATCCAGTGGTTATGATACAGTAGTCTTTTTCCTCCCCCAAACAGACCACTTGTGCAGTTTGACTGTTCTCGTCCTAAGACCACTTTCAACAAAGCAGGGACTCCACACACAGTTGATTCTGCCTCTTATCCCATTTAATTCCCAGGCAACTCTGCAAAGCTGCCTCCCTAGCCCTGGTATCTCAGAGGCTCCTGGTCTCACCAGCCCTGCCCATCCCCTGCCAAGCCCCTGGGCCCTTCTACTGCTTCCACTTCCCCCTTTGCTTCTCTCTGCTTCTCCCCTACCCTGTAGGCCAGGCACCCCAACAACCTCACCCTCACCCATAGCCCCTTCCAGCCCACACCCACCCCATGCTGCAGATATTGTTTCCAGAAGCACAAACCTTTGTGTGCCTTCAGGTTCAAGGAGAAAGTATAAACTCAGTGGCCCTTATTTCCACACAGACTCTTCTAGAACAAGGCCCTCCTTGCAACCTGCTCTTTTGTTTCTCCTCTGGCAGACCCCAGACCAGATACCTCTGGACATCCCCTCCCTCTCTTCAGTGACACAGACGCTCTCTCTGAAAAGACGTACTCCAGCCTCATGATTTGTGGATTCCATGTTCACAAATTGACTTACGCACTAAAATTTCCTTCCGACCCCAAATCAGTTACTTTTGTGATTTGCGTGCATGCCACTGTGGTATCCCACCCTCTCGTTTTAGTTGTCAGTGTTGTTAACACACCCATGCCCTGTTTGTGATCTGTGGATGTCACATTTTTTTTAATGTTATGGATTTTCTTAAATTTTATTTTATTTTTAGAGGTAGGATCTTACTCTTTCGGCCAGACTGCAGTACAGTAGCACAATCACAGCTCACTGCAGCCTCCACCTACCAGACTCAGCGATCCTCCTGCCTCAGCCTACCAAGTAACTGGGACTACAGGTGCCCACCACAACAGACTAATTTTTAATTTATTTGTAAAGACGAGGTGCCTCGAACCGTCCAGCCCAATTTTGAGCTCCTGGGCTCAAGCCATTCTCCTCCCTCAGCCTCCTGAGGGACAGAGTCAAATGGAGGGACCTGCCCAAATAGAACCCACCCACCCTGAATGCATAGAATGTCCCACTCAGGAAAGGGGCAACATGCCGATCCCTACCCTTCCAACCTTTAATTGCCATCCACCTTAACCCATGTGCTGACTTCCTTCTCTAACTCAGTTCACCCACACCTGGGTGGGAAGAGAAGCCACTGTTGCCCACACAGAACCTGAACTCCGTTTCCTTTCATTCATGTTTTGGAATAATCTCTTATTTTCAGTCTTTGGCCTCTCACTGAGTAGGTGGGACTACAGGCACATACCACCGCGCCTGGCTGAACAATTGCTTTCAAAAGTTATGTGCCTTAAATGATTCATTTGACTTCAGGTAGTTAAATGTGTTTACCAGTCTTCTGGTGTCAATGCAATATCCTTTCCCTCCAGAGTCGAATTCCCCACCATATTCCGTGCTTAGACCATACCGAGGTCTGGTCCCGACTCCCAACTTCCCACGTAAGGCAGAGTGGGAATTCAGGGAAACCTGAAGCTACCTAAATGCTCAGTCCTCCTAGATTTCTACAATCATCTTGTTTTTTGGCCATTAGCTCACCTTCTTCCTAATTGGATGGTATAGATGATCCTTGAATAATGTGGAGGTTTGGGGTACAAGCCCCTTGTGCAGTCAAAAATTTGCATATAGCATTTGTCTCCTGAGAACTTGACCACTAATTGCTTATTGTTGATCAGAAGCCTCACCGTAACATAGCCAGTCAACACAGATTTTGTTATGGCATGATATATTAAAATGTTAAAAAAATTATAAGAAAGAGAAAATACATTTCCTATTCATTCAGTGGAAGTGGATCATAGTAAAGGTCTCATTGTGATTAGGCTGAAGAGGAGAAAGAGGAGGGTTGGCCCTGCTGCCTCATGGGTGGCAGAGGCTGGAGAAAGTCCAAGTATAAGTAAGTGACTCACAAGTTCAAACCTGTGCGTCTGGTTCAAGGGTCAACTGTATTTTGTTTTACTTGTTCTTAAGCAACTTAGTTTTCCCAGAGCATTTGACTGGGTTTCATAGAAACAGTTAACTTTTCTTTGCTCATATATTCATGAGTTAGGGCTACAGCATTTTGTTGCTAAAATGAATAATTCTAACAGCCAGCAGCTCTGAGAACTTATAGAGAAGCTCTAGGTAAGGAGCTTGCAGAGGGCGCTTGGCTCCACCCTGAGTCATACCTGTCAGTGCAGGAGAGACGTGAGTCCTTAAATAGAAGATTCTTGAGAATGTGTATCAGTATTACGAATGGCGGACAACTCAGGTCAAAACTGGGTTTTTACTAAACACCATTCTTTAGGATTCTGCCTTCAACTACAGTTAATCCTTGAACAACATGTTTGAATCATCTGGCCCACTTACACCCACATCCACAAGTTCTGCACCCGCAGTCATGGCAGAACGCCCTCTCTGGATGCAAGGCTGGCTCGCACACGTGAAGGGTGGACTTCCGGTCTGTGCAGGACAGCTGTACCCTCCTGTCATTTTCTTTGGACATTAGCTATTTCCGCCTGTGGGTTGCTCCCAGATAGCTATTCCCAGCCTTGACAGTGATCGTGACCCCAGACATGTTTTCAGCTGCCTCCAGCGCCTTTGTACCAGAGTGTCTTGGCGTTTCAGGCTGCCCTGTCCAGGGAAATGCTCTTCTCCTTCCTGCTTCTGTCCCGGCCCCCTTCCTTCTTCCAGGTCCAACCTCAGTGGCCCAGATCAGACATCCCCATCATCCTGATCTCCTCCACCCACTCTGTCTCACAGGGGGCCACTCCCTGTGGGCCTGCCTCTGAACTCCTACCCATCTTCCCACCCTCTGCCTTCCCTAACGACTTTGCCACCTGGCACTCAGGCTCCCAAACTGGCTCCCTGCCTGTCTCATCTCTGCCCCCCTTCTCATCACTCACCTCTCCTATCCGCAGTTACTTACTTGAAACTTGGGTCTAATCATGTCTCTTTGTCACCTAAAATCTTCCCCTGGGTCTTGTGTCAGGAAGTAAGAGCGCCATAGGACAGCACGAGAGACTCTGCACGTGCCCAGCCCAGCCTGCCTTTTGTTCCCATCTCTGTCCTGCTCCCATTCTCCCTGCCTGCAGCCCCCACTCCCAACCTTTGCTGTGCTTTAACCACTACCATTCCTTTGTGTCACCTCTGCCCTTGCCCACCACCCTCCTTTCAAGTGACTTCCCCCATCCTTTTTTCCTAATAACTCCTGTTCATCCTTTAAAACCCAGTGCCCAGGAGGCTGAGACAAGAGAATCACTTGAGCCCAAGAGTTTAAGGTTCCTGTGAGCTGTGATACCATAACACTCTACTGAGGGCAACAAGTGAGACTCTATCTCAAAAAAAAAAAAACCAGTGTAGATGACTCTCTGATCTCCCAATCTTCCAAGGCGGAATGACTCGCCTGACACTCTCAGCGTCCACCACCAAAACTCCCATAATTGTTTGCTAACTTGCTACTCCCTCCTTGATCACCTGGGTCCTCTGGCCTAGGGGGTCTAGTCTCACTAAGGTATCACACCATCATTCCCACAACAAGATGTGTTTTAACTTTTTTTTTTTTTTTTTTTTTAAGACAGAGCCTCAAGCTGTCGCCCTGGGTAGAGTGTTGTGACAGCACAGCTCACAGCAACCTCCAACTCCTGGGCTCAAGTGATTCTCCTGCCTGCGCCTCCCAAGTAGCTGGGACTACAAGCGCCCACGACAACGCCTGGCTTTTTTTTTTATTTTTTTATTTTTTTTGTTTGCAGCCATCATTGTTGTTTGGCGGGCCGGAGCTGGATTCGAAACCACCAGCTCAGGTGTATGTGACTGGAGCCTTAGCCACTTGAGCCACAGGCACCAAGCTGTGTTTTAACTTTTCTAAACAGATTTGTAAATGATTTTTTTAAGCATGGCTTATTAATAAGCTGTGACTGCCTGTGTGATGCAGACAGTCCCTTCTCCCCATATCCCATGTGTTGGGTCTGTTCCTGAGCCCATCACAGGGTCCCATTTGCATTCAGAAAGATGTTGTCACTTCTTTCTTCTGTTAGGTGCTTTGGTATCAGGATCTCACGTGAGTGGGCCAACAGTCTGACACCTCGCTGTTGTGGAATCCTTAGGTCTATTTCCTCATTTCATGGCCCCGAGAGTTCTATGAGGTAGGTGCTGCTCATTGCTTTTACATAGATGACTAAATAGTTGCAGGGGAACCGGCTGATTAACTGGCCAGTGTCACAGAGGTAGCAGTAGCATGTGACAGTTCAGATTCAGACCCCTGTTCTACTTGACTCTCAAAGTCCGTGTTTTGGAAGAGAACCGTCATGTACCAAAATGTCCCTAATTCTGCAGCCCTCCACCCCCAATTTGGGAAAGGAAACTAAGACAGTGGTTCTTAAGTGACCTAGTGGAAGCCAACCATGTATGAACTGACGCACTGTTGATTGCAGGTGGCATCAAACATAGTGGCCATCCACTTTGAGCTTTTTTTAAACTTATTTTGTAATCAGTTTTGATTGACAGGCAAGTTTTTTATAAGATTGTGCAGAAAGTTCCCATATACTCTTCTTCTAGCTGTCCCTTTTTATAGTTATAAAAGTCCTGTGACCATCACGGGAAATTTGGAAAACAGAAAGATGAGGGGAAACACACTTAACCTCCTGATTTGTGATACTACCTCCAGGATTTTCTTTCTTTAGCCAGATTTTTCCTGTGAGTTTATACCCATTGGCACAGCAATTTGGTGATACATATCTAAAATCAGAAGGCATTCCTAACCTCTGTCTCCATAGTCCTGTCTCACAGAGACTCATGTATGAAATTGGAATGTGTTGAATGTCCATCTCTGGCAACAAGGAAATGATTAAAGTGATACTTATGAAGACTTGAGACGTCTTCATAGCGTGTCACGTAGCATATGAGACATTTGTGTGTTCACTGTGATTGTAACTGTAAACGTAGACACCCATGTCAATAAAGATGGACACCTAGAGACATTTGTAAATCTTGGTGAGAGTACTGGTTGATTTTAATTTAACTTTAAGTTTTCCTCTTTTAAATTCGCAGTTGACTTTTTGTACTATTTATTAAGAAGGATCAAATTCAAGTAACAGTGATATAGGTGATACTTTTTCATGAGCCCTTATCAGTATTTCCTGAGGACTGTTCTCTATCAGCCAGGAATTTTTGCAGGTGAAGAGTTTGTGCCACATTTGCACTTTAGGGCCATGACATGCAGCTGGCTAGCTTCATGCCTGAGAATGTTCCACTTTATTCTTTCTTTTTTCCCTAATCCCCCTAAGATGACTCACCTGTAGCAGTTTGCCTTACTTACGTCTTATCTTTATTAAACAAGAATAAGGCTGGTGGTGTTAAACATTAGTTTAGATATTAGCCAGGCATGGTGGTGTGTGCCTGTAGTCTCAGATACTGGGAGGCTGAGGCAGGAGGATCACTTGAGCCCAGGAGTTTGAGGCAGCAGTGAGCTGCAATCACACCAGTGTGCTCAGCCCAGGCAACAGAGAAGACCCCATCTCTTTAAAACACAGAGGCATTAATTTAGAGAAATGCCTATATATGAGTGGAATAATTAAGCTGGGGGGGGGTCTTTGTGTGTGTGCACGTGCACACACACACATAAAATCCCCCAAACCTTTGAAGTTAAGTCCTGTTAACAGTAAGAATTCACTCCTGGGCAGTATAACAGACACTTAATCAACATCCACTGACTTAGGCACCAGGGGTGGCTCTGTGCCTGTATCTCCCATGTCCACTCGGTTTTCTCCTTGCCCCAAGTCAGGATAGTATTTTTCTACACCTAAGGTCAGGTGGAAGGAACCTTTGAACAGAGTAGGATACTGGCTACCACCAAGATAAAGGCCTTACATTGATGTTTCCAGTTAGCAGCAAGAATGTTTTGTACCATGAGGCAGGCTCTCTCAGGTGATACTGGTCCCAGAGGGAAAAGCATCTTTGAAGGGTTTTCATGGCAACTAGGATTTCTCACTGTAGACTCTAAGTCTTCTTAGTTATGCTGTCAATTTTTTTTTTTTAATCATAGGTCATCCAGTCATTTCAAGAGGTTCTGCAGAACCTTCTGAATCTCAGAGAAAGTTAAGTCTAAATTCTTGAGGTGAAGGAACCTGCAGGAGCCCCAGTCAGGCCCCTGTGGTCAGATGAAAACACGATGGCCTCACCCGCTTTTCCCCCTGATGTGCTGGAGGCAGGGACAGCCACATCCCTGATTGTGGGCAAGAATGTGGTTCCATTTTTCCTTCTTGCAGACATGGAAGCTGCCAGGCAAGCCACACACTGAATGTCTTAGGGCCCAGTAGAAAAGGGACTCTCCCAGAGGTCAAAGGTTGTACAAGCTGTGCCCCATCCTCTGGAGTGGGGATGTTTGTAAGCCTCCTGCCCTATACCCAGGTACCTCCTGGACAGCTGCTCACCTTGGAAGTCAGCCAGAGTTACTGACTATGGTAGCTCTCCGGTATCTCTTCTCTCTTTTTTTTTTTTTTTTTTTTTTATAATTTTATTGAATCATACTTCTGTACATTGGTGCAATCATAGGGCACAATTCATATACATTCAGAAATGTTTTGATCGTACTGTTACAGATAGCCTTCATGGCATTTTCTTGATCACTATATAAAGACATTGATACTCTACATTTAATAAGTTTCCCCA
>CAUYON010204783.1:0-19185 GCA_963573935.1 Arctocebus calabarensis | reverse complement strand
TGCCTCTGCCTCCCAAGTAGCTGGGACTACAGGCGCCCACCACAACACCTGGCCATTTTTTGGTTGCAGCCGTCATTGTTGTTTGGCGGGCCCAGGCTGGATTTGAACCTGCCAGGTCAGGTGTACGTGGCTGGCGCTTTAGCCCGTTGAGCCATAGGCACTGAGCCTCTTCTACTATTCTTTTTTTTTTTGAGACAGAGCCTCAAGCTGTCACCCTTGGTAGAGTGCCATGGCATCACAGTTCACAGCAACCTCCAACTCCTGGGCTCAAGCGAGTCTCCTGCTTCCGCCTCCCAAGTAGCTGGGACTATAGGCGACCACCACAACGCCCGGCCAATTTTTGGTTGCAGCTGTCATTGTTGTTTGTCAGGCCCGGGCTGGATTCCAACCCGTCAGCTCAGGTGTACGTGGCTGGCGCCTTAGGCTGTTGAGCCACAGGGGCCGAGCCTCTATTACTATTCTTAATGCTTTGTATGCTCATGTTCTGCTCTGTTTGTATTTTCTCCTGGCTTTAATTCCTTGTTCCCATTTATACTTTGTTGTATATATTCTTGTCCTAGAATACCTCAAGCTCCTTTGGAAGGATATAGATATATCAACCAACAAACATCTATATAGTCTGGGCACAGTGGCTCAAACCTGTAATCCTAGCCCTCTGGCAGGCTGGGATGGGTAGATTAATTGAGCTCAGGAGTTTGAGACCAAGATGAGCAAGAGTGAGACTCTGTCTCTACTAGCCAAGCATTGTGGCAGCACCTGTAGTCCCAGCTACTTGGGAGGCTGAGGCAAGAGGATCGCTTGAGCCCAAGAGTTTGAGGTTGCTGTGAACTATAGTAACACAGCACCCTACCCAGGGCAACGGAGTGAGACTCTGTCTCCATAAATGAATAAATAAATACATAAATACATAAATAAATAAATAAAGTCTCCAGTTATAATTCTGGGGTGCTTTAGGCCTCCAAAGCAAAAGAAAAAAATCTATTTAATTAATTAATTAATTAACTTTTTTTGAGACAGAGCCTCAAGCTGTCGCCCTGGGTAGAGTGCCAAGGCACCACAGCTCACAGTAACCTTCAACTCCTGGGTTCAAGTGAGTCTCCTGCCCTCGCCTTCCAAGTAGCTGGGACCAGAGGTGCCTGCCATAATGCCTGGCTATTTTTTGGTTGCAGCCGTCATTGTTGTTTGGCAAGTCCAGGCTGAATTCGAACCCGCTGGCTCAGGTGTATGTGGCTGGCGCTTTAGCTGCTTGAGCCACAGGTGCTGAGCCAAAAATCTGTTTAAAATGAAGGTGGTCCTAGGTCATGGTGGAGTAGTTGTAGGAGTCTTTCTTGAGCACTGGGCTCTGCTGTTTCCCTATCTTAGCTTGTCCTCTGCAGTAATATCACCAAGGGCATGCCTGATCCACAAGCAATTCCTCACACTGTCTAGATGCCACCATGGTTTGCCCGATTCAAGTCAGATCTGGAAAGGATCTTTGATATCATCTAGCCCAACTGCATTATTTTCTAGATGACAGATCTGAGCCCAAGAGAGTGCTGGGATCTGCTCAAGGTAACACGGTGAATCGGAGGCAGAGGCAAAGCCAGCAGAACTGAAAATCCCTGGCGCCCCACTTTCCGGCTTGTGGGAGCCTCTTCCAGAGGGTTCTGGGGTAGTCCCAGCCTCTCACCCAGGGGCACAAAGGTGAGAACCAAGATGGCTCCTCCTGCTAGGAGCAGGGAAGTGGCCTCAGTGGTGTGCCGGCCCACATAGCTTAAGGAGAGGATGGTGATGAACTTGGCTGGGATGTCGACCCCGCCAAAGATGACCTGGAGAAGGTAGAGGTTGACTCCAAATTCTTCCACACCCATAGCCAAACTATAGTAGGCAAAACCAGTGGCAAACCTGAGGGACAGAGAAGGATTGGTTAGCATCCACGCTGGTCACTGGGTCACCAGGATGAATAGCCTGCAACAGATGGTAGGGGCTTCCTAAGTGCTGTTTTGAAGTTTCTGAGCTTGTGTCTGGGCTCAATGAGAAAGTGCTGGGATTGACAGGCCACGTCTGACAAGGGCACAGTCCACGGTGTGCTGGCAAAGGTGCCCAGAATTGATATCTAGGGACGATCAGGACTAGAGGGAATCCTAGAGATGTAAGGAGGCAGTGGATGATCTCCTGGCTGGGTAGCAGTTTAACCTCCAGATTTGGGGAGGTGAATGTCATGCTGTGCATATGGGTCAGTTATTCCTCCCATCTCTCTTAGAATTGGGGGATCTTTTTTGAAGGGATCCTGGACCCTATTTGCATGGGGATGGCTAGGATGGAGAAGGGCCTCAGAACCAGGTCACAGAAAGGGCTTTGAGATAGCTGTAGAATGTCAGACAGAGGAGAAAACTTGGGAGAAGCATTTTTGTCTGGATTCAAGTCTGAAATCCAGAGGGCCGGCCTTGCTCTGTGGGGGTCCAGAGGGCAGAGCAAGACCCAAGAGTGGCAGTGACAAAGAGACAGAGTGTGGGGAAACTGCATGGCAGGGGTAAGGGCTGACCATTTGCCCTGGGGCGGGGGATTGTGATCCCAGAGGGAGGCAGACCCCAGTGACTGGACCTAGGTGTGGGGCTGGGCTGTGCTGGTCCAGGGCAGGGGATCCCTTGATGTCTCGTGCAGATGCCCCAGGCCTTGCCCTGTGCTGAGCCTGCCAGGGCTTTGTTTAGCACCCGTGCTCTGGCAGGGTATGGACAGGGCAGAGTGGTGTGTTACCATGCCAGGGAAAGACAGAAGGTCACGCGGCGCAGAATGGGTATCCGGAATAGGTCAGCTGCACTGTACTTGGCCTTGGCCAAGGCGATCTCCTTCTGCAGGCTGAGTTTGAGCTCCTTTGGGCAGAAGAGAGGAGAAGTTTCATTAGTGACCAGTCGGTGGGCAGGAAGAAGAGAGGGAGGTGCAGGCTTGGTGTCTGTAGAGGAGCTGGCGGAGGGGCTGAGATGTGATACTGGCTGTCATCTGGGGAAACAGAGGCAAAGGAAGGGCCCAGCCCCAGGGTGGAGCAGAGGGGTCCCTACCTCCAAGGTGAGCCTTTCTCCTTCCTCCTTCTTGCCATTGAAGGCAGCTACCTGCTGGAGTACCTTCAGGGCCTTCGAGGACTTTCCAGACAGGACCATCCACCGTATGGACTCTGGGGTCCACCTAGGGGGTCAGAATCTAGTCACAGCAGCTCTTCCCACTTCAGAAACCCTTTGAGAGGCTGGAACAACATCAACAGCTAGGGCTAAGGGGCAGGAGGTCAAGACACTTGAGGTGCCTTCTGTAGATTTCATGGAATTTAATCCTGAGCAAACTGGGTTAGCTGCAGCCAGCACAAATTCCAGTATTTTCTTCTTCCCATTCCAGAAAAGCCTTCCCTCTGCCTCCCACCTGGGCTGCTTGTTGTTGTTGGTTGCCTTCCTTGGTTAAGAGCCCCAGGATCTAGGCCAAGGCAGGTGTGTCCTGGGGAGAGGACAGCATGTTCGAGGCTGGGCAGCTGGAGGGTCCTGCACGTCCACCTCCCCAGCCTTCCTTGGGCAGTTTTCTCAGTGTCCCTGCAGAAGAAGGGCAGGGGCACAGTCCTGGGGCAGCTCCAGAGGTGCTTGGAGCTAAGGTGAGGGCTGTGGCCCAGGGAATGGGCTTCAGGACTTTTTGATTCTCCCTGCAAAGGACTAACTCTGATGAGGGAAGGGACATAGGAACAGCACAATGTCTTGGGATTGGCAAGTGAGCGGTCACCTCCATTTCCCTTGGGCTATAGTTTTGGAGTTGGCTCACCCTGAGAGGTCCCTGAGGGTCACTATGCAAAGCAGAAGGGCAGGGACAGTGATGTGGGAGAAAGTAGGGTTATTTGGAGAAGTTTACTCTAGGGTGGGGTCAGCTCCAGCTGTGGGCCTGATAGGCACCTACACCTGGCTGCACGGAGGCCTTCAGGGAGTGAGCACTGCTCTCCTAGCCTCAGACCACTGCTCCCAGCTGAAAACAGCAGCTTTCTGGGCCTGTTACTATCCCATTCCTGCCCTGACAGTCTTCTGAGACTATTGTAACTAAGATTACGGTGACTTCCTCCCACCACGGCCAGGGCCTGGACTCCTGAGAATGACAGCAATAGCTTCCAATTAATGATCCTTCCTGTGTACTATGAAACTCAGGTGACAGGCAATATTATCTCCATTTTATCTAGAAAATTCTTGAGACTCCAAGTGAGTGAGACTTGCCCCATTGCACGTGATGAATACGCTGAGCTCTTGACTGTATTCTGCCAACCACCTGCCTTTATTCCACCTCCCAACTCTGTCTTCTCCATCTATGATCCTATCCCAGGCTGTGGACATGCCCTGAACCCCAATCCCAGAGCCCCTGATGATGTCTCTCACTCTATCACCCCTAGATGGGCCATTCCCTCCTAGAGCTTCTCATATCTAAGCTGAGGTCCCATTCTATTTCTGTACCTTTTTGTGTCACTTAGGGAGTAGCTTCACTTTTCTGAGCGTTAGTTTGCTCAGTAACACCCCCTCATGCAGAGATGTCATGGGAATACAACATGATGTAGTTGGCACCCAGGAAACGCCTTGCATGTAGCAAGTGCTCAATTAAAGTTGGCTCCAAGGCTTCACTTCTTTTCTGGAGCTTGTTTGTGATTTCCTGTTCTTTGGCTCCAGATACCTCTGGAGCATTTCCTATCTTCCAATGTGATCTCGGGTTCAACATGTTGATAACAAGCTCTGTCCACTCTGGGTCTATGACCATGCACCCATTGTCCCAGGTTCCAGGCTGGGGCTCCTCTTTGAACTTTTCTCTCCTTTACACTTCAAATCCAGAAGTCATATTCTCTGGATTCTTCCTTGAAAATGCCTCTCAGACTTGTTCCCAGAATCCTCCTGCATGCATAGTCACTTTCCATCTGTCTCTCTTTCCCACCCACGTGGGTCTGTCCTTCTGGGCTACTGTTTTGCACAAGGAACCTGGGCCAGGTCTGCAGCCCCACAGACACCCTTGGCGGCTTTCTTCTTCCTTCCCCTTGAATGTGAAGCCTCTGGGCCCTCTGTAGTTCAGTCCATCCCATCTTTCTCAACTTACTCCCCTCCTACAGCTGCAGGCAACCCCTGGCTCCCCCCAAGGCACCTGCTCCTCCTATAGCCTTTGCTCACATAACTCCTTTCCCTGCAGATCCCTTCCCTGATTCTGGGGTGGGGTTGGCTGGGCACAGAGTTGTCCAGTCTGTTTGGCCCGTGGGAGATGTAAGAAGGTAGATGAGGAGAGGGCCACATACCAGGATGACAGGAAGAAGACGAAGAAGGGAACAGACACGGTTAACTGCAACCAGCGCCACTGGGGGATAGCATAGGCCAGGCCGGGCAGGATAAACTGGCCTAGGGTGTAGCAGTACCCAATTGCTGTCGATGTGAGGGCCCGCATCTGGGTGGGCACCCACTCCACATCTGTGGGAAGAGCCCAAGGACCAGATTAGGCTCCTGCTAGGCCCCAGGCAACTCCCTGGGAAGGGGCACCAGTTCCTCCCTTCCCCATGGTGACTCAATGTGATCCTGACCCTAAGGGTCCAACATTCCCAGCTGAGGGTCAAGGAGGTAGGACTCAAACCCAGGTCTGTCTACTCTCAAATCCATGCTCTTGACCACTACTTCTCCAGTGGCAAGTGACTTGTTTTGCCTCAGTTTTCTCATCTGTAAAATGGGGATAATAATATCACTTACTTGCAATTGTGGACTGAATGAGACTGTGTACCTAGTAGAGTGCTAGGCTGAAGGGAAGCCCTCCGTGTTGACAGCTGCTATTCTTAAGCTTGTTTTCACTTTTATACTCAGAGGAGCCTCTGAGGCCCTGAGAGGGCAACACCTTAATCAAAGGGGCATGCCCAGACCCCATTCTCTTTTAGTTTCTGGCTGGTGTTCCCCAAAGCTCAGTTTCCTGCCCCCCCGCAGCTCACTCAGGGTAATCGTGCTCAGTACGATGCCTGCGATGCCACAGCCACACAGGAAACGGAAAGCCATATAGACGGACAAGGTGGGGCTGAAGGCTGCGCCTGAGCCACTGGCTGCCAGCAGCAGGTAACAGCAGGTCAAGATGGGCTTGCGGCCAAACCTGCAGCTCAAAGGAGAGGAAGGGTCAGATCAGCCATCGTGTGCCTGCCAAGACGAGTGACTCTGCAGGCTTTGGGGCAAAGGGCTGGACTGGAGTCCTCTCACCCACTTCCCTGGGGGGCATATACCTCCCTCCCCAGACAGAGCCTTTCTGGTAATTGCTATTTTTCAACCAGGTTGCAGTTTGAGGTTTCAGTTAATGAGTGATCCATGCTACATCCGCTTCCAGCTTAGCTGTCTGAGTAGGGGTCACAGGGTCTCCCATCTCTAAGCTGTCCCCGCGGGTTACACAGCCATTCTGCAGTCTCCAAAAACCTGCAGGCTTTCCCCTCTGGGTCTGGGGAGGTTGGAAGACTCAAGTTGTAAGGGCTTTGGAGTGGAGGGAAGGCTGTGGCCTACTAAGGGAGTGGACTTGGCCAAGGCACACGGCAAGGGCCGTCTCCCTCTCTTCCCCACCCCAGCCCTTTGCCTCTTCGAGTGTGCCTGGGTGGAGCAGTCGGGGCTTTGTCTCCATGGGCTGTGCCCTTACATCTCACCTGTCGGACAGGTCTCCAAGTGCGAGCCCTCCAATCAGTATGCCCGCCATGAAGATAGACTGGGCCATCTCCTTCAGTTTGTTGGAGTTACACACCAAGTCCCACTGTATGAGAGAAAGGCAGGGCCAGCCCACTCAGCACAGCCCAGCCTGTTTGGCATGTGCTCCTCACAAGTGCGGGTTCCCTCTCCCAGAACCCTGGCTGGCTTTCCAGAGCCCAGGAAGCCCTTGCCTCCCAAGTACCATTTCCCCACTTTTTTTTTGGAGACAGTCTCACTCTGTTGCCCAGGCTAGAGTGCTGTGATGTCAGCCTAGCTCACGGCAACCTCAAACACCTGGGCTAAAGCAATCCTCTTGCCTCAGCCTTCCAAGCAGCTGGGACTACAGGTGCTCACCATGCACAGCTAATTTTTTCTATTTTCAGTAGAGACTGGGTCTTGCTCTTATTCAGTCTGGTCTTGAACACCCGACCTCAAGTGATCCTCCCGCCTTGGCCTCCCAGAGTGCTAAGATTACAGGCCTGAGCCACCACACCGCCCACTATTTACTCTTTTAAACTAGCCTGGTACTCCTTGGGTCTGCCTGTGGCTCTCTGGATCCCTGACCTCCACACCTCAAGCTTTTGTGGCTTGTTCTATGGCTTACAAAATGCTCAGCTGTCACATCAGGTCTGGCCTCAGCCTCTTCTCTCTTCCCCTCTGACCTTGCCTGCAGCCCTGTGGGTCCCTGCTTGCCTCCTTCCTCAGGCCAGACCCTCTGCCTGCACCCTGACTGCACCTCTCTCCTCAGGTTACTCCACAGTTGCCACCTCCTTCCTGACTCCTCATCAGCATTTGGGTGCATTCAAATCTCTCCATCCTAAAACCTCTTTTCTTTCCACACACCTTCCTTTCGCCATTCCTTTCAAAGCCAGACCTCTCAAAGGACAACCTGCACTTGCTGTCACCCTGTATTCTTCTCCCACTTCTTTCTCAGTTCTGCCCCGACACATCCACTTGGATGACACATCCACTGTGATCTCCAAAGTCACAAAAGGCTACTTGTTCACTACCCCCCTCATCCTGCCTGGCTTGACCTCTCCGTCTGCCTGGTCTTCCTCCCACCATTTAACGCTTCTCCTTCTCCACTGGCTCCTCTCTCTCTGCCTGTCCCTTGGAGCTTCCCCTGGGCTCTTCCTGGATCTTCCTCTCTGTCCTCTTTACCCAGGCGATCCATCTGTTCCTATAGTTTCAATTGCTGGTTTATGCTAAAGACTCCAAATCCTTATCTCTAGCCCAACCTCTCTCTGGCTCCAAGACCATTTGGTGGACCATTTTAGATTTCTACCTGGAGGACGTCACACGTGCATTTCAGACTTGGCAGGACTTGTTATTTCACTCTCGATCTCAGTGACTGGTAAGCCTGCCTTTTCAAATTTTTTAAACCCTAAGTTATTTTGAATTGTTAAGTCATAATTATATTACATGTTTGGAGGATGATGCTGTATGTATGCATTGAAAGGTAATTAATTCAAGCTAATGAACACATCCATCACTTGCTTGAAATTTTTGTGGTGATACATTTGAAAATTACTCTCTTAATTATTATTATTATTTTTCTCTTTTTGAGACAGAGTTGCACTTAGTCACTGTTGGTAGAGTGCCATGGCATCATAGCTCACAGCAACCTCAAACTCTCGGGCTCAAATGATCTTCTTGCCTCAGTCTACTAGGTAGCACTTAGCACTACAGGTGCCTGCTACAATGGGCACCTAAAGACAGGGTCTCGCTCTTGCTCGGGCTGGCCTTGAACTATTGAGCTCAGGCAATCCACCTGCTTCAGCCTCCCAGAGTGCTAGTATTACAGATGTAAGCCACCATGTCCAGCCCCCACTCTCTTAATTATTTTGAAATAGATGATACATTATTACTGATAGCCACTCCACTGTGTGATGCACCTCAACATTTTTTTTCTTGCTGTCTAGCTGAAAATGGAATTTTCCATCCTCTCACTCCAGCCACCCCTCACCCAGCCTCTGGTCTCCATAATTCTACTCTCTACTTCTACAAAGTTAGCGTTTCTTAGATTCCACATGTATATGAGGTCACCCTGGTCACCGTCTCTTGACTCATCCCTCTCTCTTCTACTCCACAATCATTGGATCCTCAAGTATTTTTTTTGAGACAGAGCCTCAAGCTGTCACCCTGGAGAGAGTGCCGTGGCATCACAGCTCACAGCAACCTCCAATTCCTGGGCTCAAGTGAGTCTCCTGCCTTTGCCTCCCAAGTAGCTGGGACCATAGGCGCCCGCCACAACGCCCGGCCATTTTTTGGTTGCAGCCATCATTGTTGTTTGGCTGGCCCGGGCTGGATTCGAACCCGCCAGCTCAGGTGTACGTGGCTGGCGCCTTAGCCTGCTGAGCCACAGGCGCCGAGCCGATCCTCAAGTATTTAACATTTTTATATTTCTTGAATCTATATTCTTCTATTTCCACTACTACTATCTTAGTGTGGGCCTGATTACCTTGCACTTGGATTAATAATCCAGCCCACTGGGGTGGCACCTGTGGCTCAAAGGAGTAGGACACCTGCCCTATGTGCTGGAGGTGGTAGGTTCAAACCCAGCCCCGGCCAAAAACTGCAAAAAAAAAAAAAATGCAGCGTATATTTAATTGAGTGTTTTCTAGGTACCAGGCTCTGTTCTAAGCTCTTTCTATGTTACAACTTCTTTAATCTTTACTGCAACCTTATTACGTAGGTGCTAACATCACCTCCATTTTACAGAGGAGAAGACTGAGGCCCAGAGGCAATTATTGCAACAACATTCTGACAGGTCTCCTGGACTTCAGTCTCATCCCTTCCTATCCGTTCTTTCCCTGAAAACTGGAAAGGCCTTTCTAAAACACTGTTCAGATCAGGTTCCTGTTTTGCTTAAAGAACTGGCTTCCTTTTTCCCTTTGGGTAAGGATAAAGCTTTGTCAACACAGATGTGTAAGGACCTCCATGCTCTAACTCCTGCTACTCGTCTGGCCTAATCTCCTGCTAATCCCCAAAATGCACCCTTTGCTCTAGCCACTCTGAATTACTTGCATAATGAAGTGGAGAATTTAATTCACTAGAAATTCCTTAGCAGAATGTCTTGAAAGTAAAACATTCTAAAAGGGGAAGAACCACATATCCCAGGGAATTGTTTTCCACTCTTCAGCTGGAAGTGAGGGAGGATGGGGGTCGATAAGATTCCAGATCCTTGCTTGATGTGATGGCTCACGCCTGTAATCCTAGCACTCTGGGAGGCCGAGGCAGGTGGATTACCTGAGTTTAGGAGTTCAAGACCAGCCTGAGCAAGACCTAATCTCTAAAAATATCCAGCTGCTGATACAGTAGCTGTAGGACCAGCTACTCAGGTGGCTAAGGTAAGAGAATCTCTTGCGCCCAGGAGTTTGAGGTTACTGTGAGCTGTAAGGCCATGGCATTCTACCTAGGGTGACAAAATGAGACTCTGTCTCAAAACAAAACAAACAAAAAAGGATTCCAGGTCCTTTAGCTGTTTCAGAGTGGCCCAGCATGGCCAATAAGCATGGTGGTCCTTTCTAGTTGGGAATGAGCCTTGCATGGTATATAGAGGGCTTGTGGGTGGTGGGGAAGGTAAAGAAGAAAATAAGGGGGTATGACGAGGAATATGTCAGTGGGTGTCTAGAAAGACTTCTGGTGCTCTGTGGCATGCTGTATAAAGACCCTTTAGGAAAATGTAAAGGAAAGACTTAGTGTTCAACTAAATTCATTCTCCCCTTCTTCCATAGTTAAATAGTACATTTCCCGAGTGACCTTGTAGTTGGTGAGGGCCATGTGGTTCTTGACAGTGGAAAGCAAGTAGAAGAGATATATGTTATTCCATTTCATTTGCTCAAGAGGAATTACTTGGCCCGGACTTGCATGTCTTCTTCCTCCCTGGTGGTGGGAATGGTTATAACTAGAACAACTCTGGAAACCAAATGTTGAAGATGGCAGAGCTGCTCTTGGTCTGGGACCCTGAGTAACCCTGTGAAGCAGAGCCAGACATCAGCCTGAAATGCTACTCATGTTGGAGCTGTTACATGAGAAAGAGAAACACTTCATATTCTTCAAGCCAAGAATTCTTGTTGAATCTCTTGTTATAGCAACCTAACCTACCCTGATACATCCCATCAGGAGTTAGAAATGGAAATTAGATTGTTATCCTAACCTTCATGATATCAGTGCCTTAAGAAATCGAGGAGCTCTTTGGATCATGAGAGTGTCAATGTCAGACCTGCTTAGATTAGTTTAAGGCTGCTGGCTTGCTCCATTGTCTGAGACCAGATCTTCTGTGTCTTGGTTTCTTTATACCACAGAACTTATGATCATGTGGGCTTCAGAATAACTGTTACATGCTGGTTTATACCAGAAAATCAAGCAATCTACAAAAAAATGCCATTCCTGGGATGAACTTTGGGTTATGTGTAGACTGCACAAATCCTTACAATGGCCCTAAGAGCCTATAGTATCTGCTCCCATCATTATCCTTGTTACCTCTCTGCTCTTACTTGCTACTGCTCTCTTCTGCACCTACTCCACTTCCGTTGAATTGGTCACCTTGCTGTTCCATAAATATATCAGGCATGCTTCTACTTCATGTTTTTGCTCAAATGTTATCTTTTCAATGAGACCTTCCTTGACCCTGCTATTCACAACTATGACCCCCAGTACTCTATTTAATTTTCTCTACAGCACTTATACTATCAAACATACTGCATTTCCCCCCATTGTTTTTGCTTATTGTATATTTCTCCCCCAAGAATGTCAGCTCAATGTCAGTTTGATGAAGTTAAAGCTTTTACTCTATTTTGTTCATTAATGCATTTTCAATGCCTTTGAACAGTGCCTGACATATAGTAGGCACTCAATAAATACCTGTTGAATGAGAGAACATGCCACTGAAAGAACAGAGGAAGGGAGAGACTCAGAAGTTAGAGATATGCCAGTGTCTAAATGAGAGGTCATGGGGTCCACACTCCAAATGCTATGTGGAGAACTGCCCCACTTCACCAGAATGAGCCATGTTAGGGTGGACAGGGTTTAGACTACTTCATTCATAATCAATTTATCACCACATGCCAGCAAGAAGGGGAGAAGGATTCTTCCTTTACAATCAGACTGGAAAATCTTTTACAGAAACTTGTCTACTGGAGGATTACCATCCTTCAGTGAAGTGTGGAACTTCCAAAGGAAGAGTGCTTTGTGGTTAAATATTTAAAAAGAATTGGTCTTCAAAGGCACTCTAAACTGCTTCCAAAGTTTTCATGGTTAATGAAGCACATCAAATCTGATGAGATAAATATGATTATGGCTGCTCTGCAGATTAACAAGAATCCAAAAGTGTGCAACTGATATGGGTTGAACTGTGTTTCCCCAAAAGATATGTTGAGGTCCTAATCCTGGGTATCTCAGACTTTGACCTCTTTTAGAAATAGTGTTGTAGATATAATTAGCTAAGTCACGATGCGGTCATACTGAAGTAGGTGGGCCCTTAATCCACTGCGACTAGTGTCCCTATAAGAAGAGAAGAGAGGGACACACAGGGAGACGACTACATTATGATGGACAGAGGCAGAGGAATGCCGAAGATTGCTATTAACCACCTGGAACTGGAAGAGGCAAGGAAGGATTCTTCCCTTGAGCCTTTGAAGAGAGAATACCAACACCTTGATTTTAGACTTCTGATCTCCAGATCTGTGAGACAATAAAAATCTCTATTGTTTTATGTCACCCGATTTGCGACACTTTGTTGTGGTGGCCCTAATAAACACATCACTGCATGCTTCCTGTATACTTGAGTATCTGCTGCCTTGATAGGCAGCGATGGGAAGAGGACTGAAACAGAAGAGTATGGACAATCAGGGAACCAGATGTTGAGCAATGGGAGAGATATTTAAGGGCATCCTGGATTTTCTGGAGCAGAGGAAGATATTTAGAGAGAATTTTGGAAATATTTCTATGCAAAGATCCAGAGAAGTCCCTGTTTAGAAAACCTAAGACAGAGGCTCAATTATTAGTCAAGAGTGTGACTTGAGTGTGACTCCAGCATAGACCAGACCACATGGAGTCCTTTGATTTAATTGGGTTGCACTAGTGATTTTACAAAAACTTCATGCAATCACATTCCTCTTTGCTTTCACACTAGTTATGATTTCCTTATTCTAACAATGTTGCCAGTCCTTCAAAACTCACATCAGGATCATCTTTTTGGAGTGTCAGGAACTTCTTTTCTGGTTGCCTGGCACAAGAAGGTGGTCAATAAATATTTGTGAAATGGATAAATGGGCGAGAAGCACATCTAGACTCCCAGGGTAGGTAATGTGTCCCTCAGTTTTTCTTCCACTCCTAGCATTCTATTGTTACCTCCTACTGGGCACCCATTACACAGCATTCTGGCTGCTTATTTACTTGTTTTTCTCTTCTGTATCCCATAACCTCGTTAAGGGCAGAGAACATCTCATTGTACTTTAAAAAAATTTCTAGTAGTTAGCAGAGGAGTTGATACATAATGAACATTAATGTTTGCTGAGTGAATAATTAATGAATGAACAGAGCTGGGGCCATTATTACTGATGAGCCCTAGAGACAGGCAACCTGCTGGTTGAAAGGAGCCAATCACTCAGCTTCCTGGTGCTTCTATTTAGCCCTTGGCATGGCCTTGTCTGATCTTTCTCATTGACTTTTGGCAACTCCACATAGTGTTTTTTTTGTTTGTTTGTGTTTTGAGACAGAGTCTTGCTCTGTTGCCTGGGTAGAGTGTAGTGGTGTCATGATGGTTTGCTGCAACCTCAAATTCCTACCTCAGCCTTCAGTGTAGCAGAGACTACAGGTGCATGCCACTATGCCTGGCTAATTTTTCTATTTTTTTGTAAAGATAGGGTCTTGCTCTTTTTCAGGGTGGTCTTGAACTCCTGGCCTCAAGTAATCCTCCAGCCTTGGCCCCCCATGCACACAGTGTTCTTAGTCCCAGTATCCTACTGCAGAGTTCTTAGTTTTCTTTTTTATTTCTTGGCGTATAACAGAACCCTAAGGGAGCTGGGTTCTGGAAGGGAAGGGCAAGAAACTCACTGTCATGTCTTTCTGTGTGGACTAATGCTTCCGGAAGGCCATAGGGAAGAAAGAAAAGGGCTACTGTGCTCAGGAGAGCACTTTGTCATAATAACCTTATGACATAGGTACATTACTATCTCCACTTTATAGACAAAGAACCTGAGGCTCAGAGAGTCAGCTTGGTCCTTTCAGGATGGAGACTCAAAGTCAGGTCTCCTGGACACTGGATGGTTCTTGACCATGACTGCAGCTCCCTGATGTCCTACTATGTGCTTCACACTGAGCCCTGGGCTGCCAGAGGAAAGGCACAACGTGTGAGGCCTGTTGCTGGGAGCCATTGTAGGACACTGTAGCCCAGGACAGGCTGGGATTGTAGTTGAGTCAAGGTCAGAGCTAGGTGGGCACACCCAAAGAGTGAGCAGCAAGAAACAAGGCCAGGAGGTGCCCTCAGAGGGTAAAGCAGAGGCAGGTTGTAGAAGGCCAGGCTAAGCCACTGGCAATCAAGATCATGATCAGAAAGATGCTGTGCTTGGGGGAGCTGACTCTACACACATGGTCCCTATCCCCAGGGCAAGGACAAGGAAACAGCCTGCCTTAGTGTGGGAACTTTTTGTTGCTGGGTCAGGCCTTGGGGAGAATCACTGTTGTTCCGAGAAACCTGCACGTGGGGAGCATCAAAAAGACATGAGTCTCCAGCTCTGCCACTTAGGAGCTGTGTGTTTCTGAGTTACTTACCTATAGGTAAGCAGATACTACTTACCTATAGGTACTGATAGGTAAGTAGTATCTGCTTCTCAAAAGATTGAAAATGATATAAGGATCAAAAAGCATCCAGCTCTATATCTGGCAAACAATGGGGGGACTCAATCATGATAGCTGTGTTATTATTATTGTCACACGTCATTCTAAGGCCTGTGCTCACAGGGACATGTGTTGCAATTTTAAAAGGGCATGGATTCTGGCTCGGCGCCTGTGGCTCAACAGGCTAAGGCACCAGCCACGTACACCTGAGCTGGCGGGTTCGAATCCAGCCTGGACCCGCCAAACAACAATGACAGCTGCAACCAAAAAATGGCCAGGCTTTGTGGTGGGTGCCTGTAGTCCCAGCTACTTGGGGGGCAGAGGCAGGAGACTCGCTTGAGTCCAGGAATTGGAGGTTGCTGTGAGCTGTGATGCCACAGCACTCTACCCAGGGTGACAGCTTGAGGCTCTGTCTCAAAAAAAATAAAAAAAATAAAAAAAATAAAAGGGCATGGATTCTGGAGTCAGGACCTTGGTCCCTCCTTTTAGAAAACCTTGACCCACCATCATGTCTTGGAAGGCCACCTTCTGGTCTGAGCCCAGCGTATTCTTCTGAAAAATGGGATTATAGTGCCTGATCCTCAGGGAGAAGAGAAGAAATACAAAGCACCAGCCAAGGTCCTGCATACACAGTAGGTATTTGCTGAGTTTCTGGCCCTGGAGAGCCCACAGGATGGCCTCAGTCTCCCTCTGTGCACATAATCAGAGGCTTGCTAGGGCTGTTAATGGAGGTCAGACTGGTCAGAAAAGTGGCTGGGGTGGGGCTCTCAAGTCCTACCCAAGAGTCAGACTGGAGGCTTGAAAGAGATAGTGGAAGAGAGGTCTGGGACAGGGCTGAGAGTGGCGTGTGGGCATGTGAAGCAGGAGGGGCCAAAAGATGCACAGGTGGGCTGGGAGTTGGGCAGCCTGGGGACTTGCAGGAGGGGATGGAGGAAGGACAGAGGTAGCTGGCCAGAGACCTGGCAGGGGAACCTTCTCACAGTGGAGACCCACCATGGGAGGCCCCACGGGGCAGATTCTTTGCTTTTTAGCAGCTGACCTGAGGTCCCAAGGACTTGTGTTGGGGTGTGGGAACAGGCTTCTTATGGCTCTACCGATAGGGTGGGGAGGCTCAAGGCCTGGAAAGGAAGCCCAGGGATCTTAGAGACATGGGCTTATGCAGGGCCAGGCCCAGGCCCTGAGTTCCCCAGGGCTGAGACTCAGTGGTGAGGGCTGTGCACCTCTCCATGGAGCCCAGCACCCAGCACCCAGAATTCATGCTCCCATGCTCTCCAGACTTAAAAGAAAGGCCTTTGTTTCCTCTTAATGTCCTAGAAAAGCTCATTCTGAAAAATCTTGACCTTGTCTCTGCTGCACCAAGAGAAAGGAATGTGGGGTCACCCTTGCCAGGAAAGCTTAAGGATCAGAAGTGGGAGGGAGGCTGTCCTCCGATCCTGCCCAGACCTGGAGCCAGCCCTCTCAGCCCTCCAACCCCCACACCACCTCGTACAGGGAGGCTCCTCTTAATCCCACTTTACAGATCCGGGGACTGAAGCAGGAGTGGGGAGGTGACTTGCCAGGTTTCTGGCTATGGGGTGGGGCTAGATCTGAGCAGTAGAGGAGGGCCAGGCAGGGGACGTGGAGGGTGGCAGAATCTTGGAGCCTGGGTGAACCAAGAAGAACGGTGAAAGCTGATTCCTGTTTTCAGCAGGGAATCCACAAACTCTTCTGGTGGGGACTAACTTCCTAGTTCTCAGACATCCTTATTAACAATGATGATGACAGCAGCCAATGTTCATTGAACCAGGCCCAGGACTAAGTGCTGTGCTTGCACTATCTCCTTAACCATTACACTTGCTTTCTTATCCCTTTTGAAGGATGAAGAAACTGAGACTTCCAGAAATTGTGATATTCCTAATAATTGACAGAGTCAGTATGTGGACTTGGCCTGACGGTCTCCAGTTCAGGATCCCACACTGTCTGGGTCACCGCTCCTTGCTTCTACTAACTGGGGTCACCTAGACTATCCTCACTCATTGTCAAATACCCTTCCCTTCCTCCTCACCTCCCTCCCCACCCAGAGCCAGCATGTCCAGTCCCCTGCCTCTGTGCCACAGGTCCACCTATTCAGAGGTGGTCCAGCTGCTGCTCTGCCTCTACCATAGGGGGCCAGAACTCTGCCCCCCAAGCAGATGGAGCCCAGACTTGCCATGGCCGAACCACAAACAGAACATTCAGAGGGCTCTGTCCTCGCTATACTGGTACCAGTGGCTGTGCTGGGTCTAGCTACTAATGCTTCAATAGTCAGGAACCGCGCCCAGGAGCTCTCACAGCTGAGGGTCCTCAGGGAGCCAGATCCTGATGCAGACCTGACCTGGAGAAGGATGCAGTACCCCAAGGCCTGGTGCCCCTTGGGTCTTGCTGGAATGGCGATCCACATGTCCCAGTCACTGGCGGTTGCCTGGCTGGGAGCTTAGCTGGTACAGTGTGAGCTGACGCTGGACCGGGCATGAAACCTGCAGCCTCCGCTTTTGGCTACACTCCCTGGGGCCGTCTGAGGCATGTCCTGGAGAGGAAGCTGCTTCCAGCCCTCAGCAGTGTCTCTGTCCTTCCTGTCCCTCCTGTCCCTCTGCGCGGCTCTGAGAGGGCATGTCCTTCTTTCAGCATTGGCTGAGCATTTACTGAGCACCCAGTCCTGTGATGACAGAGATGGGTGGGAGAGGCACAGATCGTGGCCTGGAGGAGCTACAGAAAGCCGTGAAGGAGGATCCGTGAACTGCCCCCCACCCTCCTCAGGACAGCAGGGTGCACAGTCAGCCTTATGGGCTGTGGGTCCCGAAGAGCATGGGCTCTGGAGCCTGACTCCCTGGGTTTGACTCCCCACTCTGACACATACAAAATGTGGCCAGTGATCTGCCCCTTGGTTTCCTCCCCTGTGAAAATGTGATAATAAAGGTGCTAACCTCAGAGGGTTGCTGTGAGAGCAACAGGGTTCGTATGTACAAAATGCTTAGCGCCCTCTGGCACCTGGTGAGCACGCAAGAGTTGTTAGCAATGTTTACTATTTAATTGTTCCCCTCGCATTTTTGTTTCTTTGGCTAAGTTCTATGTTTCTGGAGGACATAGATGGTGGCTTTTACTTCTCTTTGTGGTCCCAGGGCCCAGATGCACAGCAAGTCACCCATACACTTCAACTCCCTCCATCCCTTGCCTCCTACATCCATTATTCTGCTGTGTTTGGTAACCAGATCCCATAGATTCCAACTCCCTGGCTTTTCCTGATATCTGTTCTGTTACTCTGTCTGTCATCTTTGTCTTGGACCCCTGTGCAGCTTGCAGAAGGGTCTTCCTGCTGTCGTACTTTTTACAGGCCACTCTTAGCGTCACCACACAGAGTGACGATCCTTAGATCCTTATCACTTGATCCTCCTTAACACCACCACATTCAATGGCTCCCCTGCTGCCTCGGGACAGAGGCCACACCTTTGCCTCAGCATCCAAGCCAGGCCCTCCTGCTGCCCTCTCCAGCCCTATGTCCAGGGGTCTCCATGCCCCTCTGCTGGGCAAGCCTTCCCCTGGCACCTGCAGTCCTGATTGTTTTGCTTTCTTAATGTTTCTGTTACTTTGCATTTGGGCCCCTCCCCCTAAGCTGTTCTTTTACCTGGGGTGCTCTTGCCCACTTCACTATGCCTGTTTCCCAGCTCACACCTCTCCTTTGCACTCAGCACTCAGCACAGGCACTGCCTCGACTCCTGGTCCAGGCTGTTAGATTCTCCTCCTCTGGGCTCTGGGAGCATTCCGTGTGCAAAGCGCATCCCCATTCATCCTGCGCCAGGCACTAATCTAGGTGCTGGGGATGCTGCAGTGAGCAAAGCAATGGAAAATCCCGCCAAACTGCTCACCATCCTCAAGGGGTGGGCCTGTGTCCTCACTGGAGGTGAGTTCCTGGAGGGCTCGTGGGTACTTCGACCCTGAGTCCTCAATATTATGTGCTGGATGTCAGTAAATGTTTGGATATGTAGTTCAGGCACTACACTCGATGCTGGGGACAAACAGCGAACATGACAGGGAGGAGATATAATCTAGGGACGTGAAAGCAGCAAACGTTATGGTTAGGAGCACAGCTCGGGAGCTGGGTGCCTGTGATCAGATACTGAATCTGCCACTTGCTAGGAGTATGACCTTGGACAAACCGCTTAACCTCTGTGTGCTTGTTTTCCCACCTGAAAGATGGTATTATAATACTAACCACCACATAGTGCTGGCAGGAAAGTTCAAAGTGTTAATATCCGTAAAGTGCCTAGGACGCAGTTAAGAGCTTTATATACAGGGTGGCCATAAAGTTCGTGTGCAACTTAAAAAGTGTGCAATGCAATTTTGAACTTTATGGCTACCCCATAAAGTTCAAAATATAACTTAGAAATATTAAACAAATGAGTCACAATTACATAAACTCTGAACACAGTCCTAGATTCGAATCCTACCTCTCCCAGGCTCTAGCCATGTGTAACCTGGTAAAGTCGGAACCAGGCCAAGCATTAGCTTCTTCTTCTGTGAACTGGAGACAGTAATAAGACTTCCCTCTAAGAGACAACACCTCCTGGGCTCCAGGAGTCCACACATGCAGTGTTTTTGTGCAGGATGGGCACTGGGTACGGGCTTTGCAGTGCAAAGAAGTGCAGATCTG
>CAUYON010204778.1:0-20744 GCA_963573935.1 Arctocebus calabarensis | reverse complement strand
CGATCACATGGATGCCTGGGCCGCCCTTCCCCTGCCTGTGAGCCCGGCGAGCAGAGCGAGTGAGCGCGGAGGCGAGCGGGGACCCCTCCCCTGCCTCTGGCCGCTGGGGCGCTCTGCAGTCTTAAAGCAGCAGCAGAGAAGTGCAGGCGGACTGAGGCAGGACCCGGCAGGGCGCAGCCACCGCACTGTCACGCACAGGCACCAGGATGAATTTCTTAGCGGCTTAAATAATCATTCCAACAGCTGATTATTTTTCGGTATTTTCTTGCGGCTTGCTAATAAGACGTGGCCAGGGGAACAGCCGCAGAAGGTCGCCTGCTGCACAGGGGTGACCGTGAAATGTTCGTAGTTTGAATGAAATGTGCAGCTGGATCCAGATTCCGTATTTACTCTCAGAAAAGTCCAGTTCATTTGCCTGGAGGGAAATACTGCCTCCCAATCTGGCTGCTGCTATACAGATCTCTATGATTTCACAGGCTAATTTTTAATTATCTCGAATACATTGTGGAATACAAACACAAGCAGTTCTAATTTTGCTCTCTGAATGGCGCATAAAAAAGCTGATTAAAATTGTTGATAATATGAGTAATCCCAAACATAGAACCCCTTTCACATTACTGTCGAAAGCCAGTATGATAACATTTCCTGAATGTTCTGTAAGGTTCTTCGAGCCACAGTGATAGTCAAAGGCATGCTCCTTAAAGGGCACGCATCCATATTTCATCCATCAGTTAGCAAAATAATGACCGGCAGGGCTGGAATACACCCAATTTAGAATCCAAGAGAGAATGCTCAGAGGCAGGGCAAGAAGGACCGAGAAAAACCTCACTGCAGTGGGCAGTGGCGGGGACAGGGTCTCCTGGGAAATTGGTAGGCTTCCCAGGCACCGAGCATCTTCTGCCCAGCCTCCATGCGCCCCTTCAAACTCGGAGGGGGAATTACGCACACCTCAGACAGCTTACAAAATAACACAGGCAAAGCAAATGGTGAGGCAGAAACAAAATGGTGCTTTACCAGGGTTGGGCACAAGATGGCCAGGCCCTGTGTACTGGGAAGGGTCAGCTGAGCCGGTGATGCTTACTCGCCAACGCTCTGCTTCTGCAGGTGATCACGTGCTGCCGCCCACTCAGGCTGCGCCGGCCCAGCCCGCTGTACCACACACCCGAACCAGAGTGTCCTCCGACTCTGCCTGCGCCTGTGCTCCTGCCTGGCCGTCTGCATGCAGTCCAGCAAGGCCGGCCGCGGGCCTTGTTTCAACCCGCCTCTGGCCAGCTCACCAGTTCATTCAGCTCACAAATTCCTAACTGCACACCAGCCTCTGAAGGCTCAAGTCAGCCATCACCCTTCTGCGCTTGAGCACTGGGGCCAGACGCACCCGAGGCCCAGCCGCTGAGCTTCCACTTACCAGACAAGGGGCTCGTGCGTGTGACCGAGCCTCGTTTTCCTTCTGTGCAGAATGGAAATTTTCAGAGTTCCTGCCCGCACGGTTGTGAAGATCTGACGGCCTGCTGATGGCACATGGTCACCGTGGTTATTTCTGAGTTTGGGGGCAGGGCTGGCTACATGATTTGCGGGATCCAGTGTAAAATGAAAAAAAAATCACCATTAAAGTACTAAAATAGAAAGCCTCCTCCTTTCTTTCCCAGTCTCTCTCAACCTGGCATGGTGTCTTTTATTTGCTACCTAATGCTGAGCTCTCTTGGGCACAGGAATATTCGGAGTGAGGGCAGCCCTTCACAGATGCCAGGACCCTGCCAGGTGAAGCGGGGCAGCGCAGCCGACTCCACCTGCAGGGTTGTGAACGGCCAAGGATGGGCGGGGTCTGGGAAAGCCACTCCACTGTCTCTCTCCCTTACACAGACCATGGCCCCAAAGTGCAGTGGAGGGGAGATCTCCCTGGGATTGCTGCCTCCGTCCTGAGAATCTCTTGGTGCCTGGATCAGAGGTAGGGCAATAGGCTCCTGTTCCCTGGGCACTGCCTCCCTGGCCTCACCCTGAGCTTATCCCATGTGCACGCCCAGACCCACTCTGTGGGTTGGCCAAGTTAGCAAAGCACAGACCTCCTGCCTGCCACCTATTGGAAAGCAGTGATAATTGCAGGGAACAGGCAGGGATTGGAGGAGGAGGGGAAGGGACGAGGGCGGGAGGAGGGCAGTGGACACCAGAAAACTAGCTCAGAGGTGGTAGGCAGATGGAGGTGTGCTGCCCAAGCTCCAAGCCCTCTGCATGCTCCACTGTCCCATCAGAAAGTATGAATTCAGGGCCAATATTGTTACCAATTTCAAGAAGGAGACTGCAGAGTATCGGACACCAAGTGCAGGTCCTTCTGAGTGTGAAACAGGGTGGGTCCTCCGTGCAGGTGCATTGGGACCACCCCTCTGTGATTGTCTATGTAACGTGTCTGTCACAGATCAATGGGTTAAGGGTCTTGAATGGGCTTACCACGTACACTAACCTCTCTTTTATATGTATGTGTGTAACATACTTTGGTTAAAGGCACATTTGCACCGCACTAAACTGTGAGCTCCATGAAATAGACCAGATTCTCTCCTGTCCCACAAGGCATGCCAAAGGTCTGGCACCAGCATGAGCTCCGTGGAATGAGGAGCCCTAATGCAGGGGGAAAGGGGAAGCTGCCCTAAAATCGATTACACATGTGCATACACCTACAGGGCTGAGAAAGCCAGGAGGAAGAGAGTGTCATCTCCCTCTCAGAGAAGCTTTTTGCAGGAAATGGCAAGTTCATTGAGCTCTCAAGTTCGATTTGATGTTTGCATGCAAAACTGAATCAAGGAAGAGGGGCATTCTAGCCCTGAGGTGTTCACATCTGGAAAAGCCAACTTTCTGTAATATGTTAGGTTTGACACGATTCCTCCTTTTGGAGTCCTGATTAGTGTGACGAGCCTCTGGAAGATCAGCCTGAAGGATTCCACATACAGTCCTTCACTTTTCCCTCCCTCTGCCTTCTCCCAGGTCAACCTTCCCAGCAGAAGAGAGACAGGTCTAAGAGGCTGCCTTTGTGCTCACTGAACCTGAACTGTTGCTATAAAAGAAACAATGTGAACTTGCACTTAGGGTTACATCATCCCCATTGCCCGGTCCTTTACTCCTCTGCATTCTGTTGGAGGCCTGAGAAAGCATCTCTAAAGCCGTGGCATTTGAGCCCTGTGCTAAATGAAGGGATGGGATTGGACACTGGCAGGGATGGGTGAGGGGCTCTGACAGGAGGGTCTCCACAGTGACAGGGTCACTCCTGCCTGACCTGCATGCTTAATACTGACCAAGCCAATTGGTACTTCCCCACATGGGGCCGTATTAATTCCCTAGGACCACTGAAACAAAGGCCCATGGACTAGGTGGCTTAAAACAGAAATGTATTGTCTCACTATTCTGAAGGCTACAAGTCTAAACGCAAGGTGTTGCTTAAGCTCTACTCTTCTGAAACTTGGAGGGGACTGTTCTCCCAGGCCTCTTCCTGGGTGGGGACTGTTCTTCCAGGCCTCTTCCTGGGTGGGGACTGTTCTCCCAGGCCTCTTCCTCTCTTCCTGTGGTTGCCGATAATCCTGGGCATTCCGTGGCTTGTGGCTGCATCACACATCTCTGCCCGTGTCTGTGCAGAGACTCGTCCCTGTGTGGTTGTCTCTATGTCCCTTCTCTTTTATAGGAACAGCAAGTCACATTGGACCAGTGACCCATCTTTCTCCACTGTGACCTAGTCTCAACTATCTACAACAAACCGCTTCCCAATGGGTTAGAACTTCAACATAATCTTTTGGAGAGCGACAAACATAACGAAACACCAACAGAACCCAACATGCTGAAATTAAAAGAGGTACAGAAAAGTTTTCTGCAAGGAACGCAGACGTGAGCAAGGACCCCAGGACTTTCTCCACTGCACCTGGGGCCATCACGCTGCCCCTACAGGCCCAGAGAAGGAATTCAGACTTTATCCTGGAATCTCGTTTTTTTCTCCTGGAAACTGGAATAATAATGACTGCCTTTCTTACCTTAGAATAATGATTTTCAAATGGTGTGCCATGAGAGGATCTTAGGTTTGCCATAAAAGTTTTTAAATGCCACTAATTAAACTATTGTCAGAAGTTCAACGCACAGTCTTTTTTTGTTTTTTACTCTTTTTCTTTTTTGATCAACATCATTTAAGTGTGCCACAGAAGTTTAACTATAGGTTCAAGTGTGCTATGAGATAAAAAAATGTTGAAAAACATTGCCTTGGAAGATCGTTGAGACATTCAGGGAGCTGCAGGAGCTCTCTCGGATAAGGGCTACACAGAAACCAGCTCCCTGGTGCCCATGGAGACATAGTCACTGTACAAATCCCTGACAGAGCCTCACTCTGTGGGCTGCTCAGGTTAAACTAAAGCCAGGCGCTGTCTCACCTCTGCTCTCAGAACTGCAAAGTGCAGGCATGACCAAGAACGTCAGCGGCAACCATTTCTTCCTCCAATGAGCTGACAGTGTCCCCCCAAATATTCAGAGCTTGTCTGGTATCTACACCCGGCCGCAACAGTTCCCAGGAGCTGAAAGTTCCATAAGGGTAGGGCTGGAGGGGCAGGGGGCCTCTGGGCTACTTGACATGTCCTGCACCTCGGTCTGGGTGGGTGTCACGTGGGGACATGCACAGGTAAAATTTCATCAACTCATACACTAAAGTCTTACACACCTTACATACTTAACTGTGTGTAAAAAAAGGTAACCAAATGCAGCCCCTACTAATCTCACCATTTTCTGGGAGATTCAAGGAACAATGATGATAATGTGAGGAAATAAGCTCCCTAGTTGGGAACTGACACGTCCAACTCAGCTACCTGGGTGTGTGCATTTGTCCAGGTGTGTTTGGTGGAGGGGGGTCTGTGTTTATGAGGGTGTGTGTGCGTTGTGTGGCGTGTGTTTGCATCTGTGTGGGTCCCGTGTGCTTTTGTGTCCATGTGCCTGGTGTGTGTGTGTGTGTGTGTGTGGTGGAAGCAGGCTCGGCAGAGACAAGGGTTGTGAGGGTTTCCTGCGGTGCCCGTGCCGAGTCTCTGAGGCCCTGCCGGCCGCGGGCCTGTGGATGACGGAGCATCGCTGTCCCCAGGAGAGTGGAGGTGAGAAAGGTGCAGAGTGTCGGGAACAGGATGGCCATGGGGGGACCTGGCTCTGAGGAGTGCGGACTCCATCCCGACGGCAAGAGGACGCCACTGACGTAGGCTCGGAATTCCCTCCAGGGAACCTGGGCAGTGGCCTGAGGGGGCTGAGAAGCGTGCGGGAGACCTTCTGGAAAGTGGCTTGAGTCCAGACGAAAGCAACGGTCCCCGGGTGAAGACCCTCGTGTGTCTGAGGGTGGGAGATCTTTAAGGGGTGAAAGGCTGAGTGCTCAGAAACTTTCACAGTGATGGCGCGCGCATTATTCTCAATGTCGTGGGATTTTAGTACCAACAGGAACTCAGCGTCTGTGTGTCCAGTTCTGTGCCAAGTGCTAAACATGTTCACCAAGGTCACCTCCTGCCAGGAAGGCACTGCTGTGACCTTCCCCTTGGTTCAGACACTGAAGCCTCAGCTCGAAAGGTCCAGAAACTCCCAGCATATCACCACGGGGCAGGGACCGAGCCGGGCCTGAACCCAAGCACAACGCTGACAGGTCCTGTAAAGACTGCTCACCCTCCCAGGGCGTGGGGCAGGGGAGAGGATGCGGAGATGACTTCGGAAGTCCCGCGGTGGACCCGGGGATGGACAGAGGAGACTCTCACAAAGCATAGGGATACTATCATGTCTTGCAGGCTTTATGTTCCCACACCCACAGCCCAGTCTCTAAACATCAGCCAGCATGATCCTGCAATGCACACAGACACTCAATCACAGGGCACCCGGTCAAACTCTCCCTGGCCCTCTGATCTCAGCAGGGTGCTACCTCCCCACCCCCCACGTTCCACTTCACACACTGGGTTTTGCTCCAAAACGTCCAGCACATTGTTATACTCTTTCCTCAGACACCCCCAAGCCCGCCCCCCGCTACTGTCACTGCCAACACTCTTCAGAGAACCTTTCTCTAATAACCCCAACGGTAGCGTTTTCTGCTGTATCAATGCTTGTCCTCTGAGCTTGATTCATAAATACAGCAGAACTTCTATATGTTGACCACACAAGGGACTGTGACAAACCAGCTGACATATGGAGGTGGCGGACATAAGGCACTAGGCCTCCTGCACGGACATGGACACGTGGTACCTGTCCAGCCTCTGAGAGTGCAGTCCACCTGTGGAGGTGGTCAGTGTGAGGCGTGCTTAGCCATGGAGGTTCTACATACGCATTTATTTATTGGCTTTTCCACCTGTACAAATGCAGGATTTTGTCTCTGGCTCACTGCTGTGTTCATCTCTCTCACAATGATGCGCGGCATGGCGTGAGTGGGCACCGACTTATCTGCTGAATCCTGGGAAGAAAGGCTGGATATTCAGGAGACTCGGCTTGAGGCAAGCAAGACGCAGGGGTCCTTGGTGACATCTCCCCACTTCACACCCTGGAGACAGAGAATCGGGATGGCGATGAAAAGATGCCCAGATGGAGGGGGGATTAAAAAACAACTCTTAGATATCAAGTCAACTTGCATAAACATTTCATCAAAATAAATATTTCCTTACTCTGCACTGGGCAGGTGGCTTGCTCACAGGCACTTTAACGAGATATTTTTTAAATGAAGACAGGTACTGAGTCTAGGGATTTGAATTATAAGGAAAGGTCAAGGCGGGGTTTGTATCAAATACATTTTAGAAGCAGAGAACACTTCAAAGGGAAACACAGCCTGTGTGGAGAGTACTGATCAGAGCCCACTGGGATTGCAGGGCGGGAGGGAAGGGGGGCAAGAGCTGGGACGGGAGCGCAGGACTGAGCTGTCGGAGGCATCCGGGTTCCTGCCAGCCCCCGATTCCCGCCTGAAGATGAGAGGGGTACACACATCCCCTCCTGAGACAATGGTGTCTCCCAAACTTCTGGAGGTGAGAGGAGGAAGGCAGCTTTCTTCAGGACCTCCTTACAGGGGTCCCCCGCTCCCAGATAGGGTAGGAATCCTGGCTTTAGGCATTTGGGACATGACCCAGTGCTCTAGGGCAGCAGCACCCAGGTCCTGGTGTGACCCCTGTGGGCCCAGCCACAGCTCAGCTCTGTGGCTCCAAGGACACTTCATGAGACAGCATGGGAGGGAGCTTTGATGAGATGCCTGAAGGGTCTCTGAGGGGGCCCATCATCACAGGGGAGGTACTGAACAGAGGGGACAGGAGTCCCCAACACCAAGGGGAAAGGGGCAGAGCCAGCCTTGTGCTCCCCTCGGGGTGATGTGGGTGTGGCACGGGGTTAAGACCTGGGCCAGGGTTGGAACCTGGCAGGACCACTGGACAAAGCGATTTGTGCCAGTTATTAACTCTGCCTGTGCCACAGGGCTGCTGCGATGATGGACTAGAACGGTGCCGGTGTGCAGGGAGCAGATCTGGTCCTTGTGAATATGTCCTGTTAGCACCGTGCCTGCAGCGCTGTGGTTGTTAATGAGGTTTCACGCATGCCTGGAAGGAAGAGCAGAAGAAAAGATGTCAGGAACCTGGGAAAAACAGAGAGGAAAAAGGCAATGCAGAAAAAATAAGAAGAAAACTGTACAGAGGTTTTTTTTAATTTACTTGAACCAAATTTGAATGGCTTGAGCGAAGTCAGAAAAATTGGTGATAGGATAAAACTGGACCCTGGCCCCACTTTTGAACACCTTCAAAATGCTTAATTTAAAAACTAAACAAGCAAAAATACTTGAATGATCAAACAATAGGACCAAGGAATTCAGACAGAGGAAGATTCTAGAGGATGTACATATGACCCAGGGGCTGCGGATGTGTTTTTAAACATGACAGAAACCCAGAAGCTATAGAACAAAAGGCAGTCAACTGCACGTGTTACTTGCATGACAAGATACAGCAAGTGAGAAGACCAGGGTGGATGGGCTGAGGGCCCAGGATGATACGACAAAGGTAGAACGTGCCCAGCTGATAGTAAAAGACAGTCGGTACAAGGTAAGACTTCAGTGCGACCAGAGGAGAGGAGAAAAAAACAACTAGTAAGCCTGAGGAGAAGCGGAACCCCCTCCGTGGGCAGGGAAGTACAAATACCACTTGGCTATTGCTTCTCAGACAGAAAGGAATGGTAAAAAGTAGGAATTGTGCTGGTGAGGTGAGGGAAGGGGCACTTACTAGTGGGAATCTGATGCTTTTGAAGCTTTGTTTATTTTTAATGGATTCTGGCAATGTCTATTTGAAAGTGAACAAATAAATAAAAAAATCTTACCCTTCAACTTAGTAGACTTTCTTAGACATCTGTCCTGCTGAGATAAAATCATAACAAGAATTTAAAGCATATGTGCACCACTATCTGCTGCTGTTTCCTAAGGAGAGAGAGAGAGGAAGGAGGCAGGGACATTTCATTACATTTTACACGTGAAATGTAAATATTTGTCACCTGATGGGGTTGAGGTAGAAGGAAGAAAAGTGAAAAAAAAAAAAAAAGAAAGAAAAGAAAAAGAGCAAGAAAGGGTTGATTTAGAAAAAAACATTTATAAAGTGACCTCACTTATGTAAAATATAACCATTACAATGAAAAGTAGAGCAAGAATGGAAAAGCAAACACCACATGTGCTCCCTATTAAATTGGAGCTAAGCGATCAATTCCCACATGCACATTTGGTAATGAAGGGCCACAGAAAGCCAGCAGGTGGAAGGGGGCATGAAGCGAAGGGTCATTTCACACCTAACAGGTACAATGCACACTACCTGGGTGATGCACACACTTACAACTTTGAGTCACACTGCCAAAAAGCAATTCATATAAGTAAAAACCATTGTACCCTGCTAATGCTCTGAAATCAAGAAAAAAGTGGAACTCAACACCAGTATCTCTCCTCTTCCCTGCTGATCTTTCTGTCCCACTGAGCAGAAACCTAGCTGCACCTTTAGGGAGGGATACGAACCCGCTTTCCTCTACATCTGGGGGTCCACGGGTCCATTTTCCCATATTGTTTGTTACTTCTCACCATCCACGCCCTCCTGAGAGTTGGTAAGCAGCCAGATGGACTTAGACTCACTTAGACCCACTGTACTAAACATGTGCTGGAGAAGAGTCCATTCCTACCTTTCTCATTAATGAAATCTCTAAACAAAGTGAAATGTCTGTATTAGTCAGGGCTCTCCAAAGAAACAGAACCAATAGTATAAATACATCCTCTTAAGGAATATACCTGTGAAACTAGAGATTTATCACAGGATTGGCTCATATGATTTTAGAGGCTGAGAAGTCCCACAAGTGGCCACCTGCACACTGGATATCCAGGAAAGCTGAGATCTGAAGGGCTGCTAGTGCAGATCCTGATCTGGGTCTGAAGGCTTGAGAACCAGGAGCTCTGAGGGCAGACGTTTGGTGTCCCAGCTGCTGCCGTCAGGACAAGAATAGATTCACCCTTTTGTTCTATCCAGGCCTGCAGCAGATTAGATCAATGATTTTCAACTGGTGTGCCATGAGAGGATTATAGGTGTGCTGCAGAAATTTTTAAAGATCATTAGTTAAATTATTTTCAAAAGAAGTTCAAAGCACAGTATTTTCTTTTTTTTATTCTTTTTTTTTTTTTTTTGATCAACACAATTCAAATGTGCTACAGAAGTTTAAACTATAGGTTCAAGTGTGCCACGAGATTAAAAAAAAAAGTTGAAAACACTGGATTAGATGATTCCTTTGGGAAGGGACCTTTGCTGTACTCAGCCCACCAACTCAATGTTAATCTCTTACTCAACACCTTCATAGAGACAGCCACAGAAAATGTTTAACCAGCTCTCTGGGCATCCCAGGGCCCAGTCTAGCTGACGTGTAACATTAACCAGGCAGCATCCCATCAGTTTCACTTCCCTACTCTCCCGCAGAGGGCCGAGCCATAGAAGCCCAAACGCTTAGGGACAGCACTCAGGGGTAGAACAAAGAACAGCAGGAAAACGGCCCATTTCCTGGGCTTGGCTGGAGCAAGTCCTTGTACAGGGTGTGTGCCACGGACTTGGGGGGGATGTTACTTGGGCGTAGAAAAAGGAGCATGGACTGTTCGTGGAGCTCTATGGTTGGAGAGGCCAGATTCAACATCCTGGCTGTCTTGCCCATGGTTTCTGTCTGTTGCCTTGCAGAAGGATTTCATTCATGAGGGTGGCCAATGGCAGTGTCCCTTCAGCTGAAGAAGGACCCCTGGGGAAA
The DNA here is from genome assembly GCA_963573935.1 of Arctocebus calabarensis. Lineage (NCBI taxonomy): Eukaryota > Metazoa > Chordata > Mammalia > Primates > Lorisidae > Arctocebus > Arctocebus calabarensis. The sequence goes on along the minus strand of CAUYON010204778.1, from coordinate 10,487 downwards.
TCTAGGGGCAGGGCTCTCAGGTCATAGCATAGCCAATGATATCTTTAGGCTAATTTCTATATGATTTCAGCACATTTTAATAAAAAAATTGAGGAGCAACTCTCAATTTTTGTAAAGTATTTTAGCTTTTTCATTAATATTTCTCTAGAAATAGCAATGATGGATATGAGGTAATTAAAAAGCTAACTCGTTTGATTGTCAGATCTCTCAATAGCCTTTGCTATTCACAGCAAATGTAGCCCATTTGGTTTTTAACAAAGTCTTTCCTAAGTAGGTGAAAGTCTTCAGCATATGGTCTATAACCAGGACACCCACCCTTCACCAGCCAACCTTCAGTGGGCACCTGCTGTGGGCTGGGTCAGTGAACAGAGTAGGCAGCAAATGTTCCTCCATGGTGTTTATGAACAGCATCAAGCACCTGGTCTGGAAATTATACTCACCTTTGTTTTGGGGAGCAACTCAGGGAAGAAAACTGGTCAAATTCTAAATAATTTGTATTCTGATGTTGTCTTTAAGATATATCTTCCTATGTATATCACCATAGAAAATACCAGCCACACACAGACATGCAAAGATGTGAGTGGATGAACAGCCAGTTCCCTGATGTTTACAAAAGCAACTGGACATGGACAACCAAAGTAACTCCCAGCAGAGGACCAGTTCAGTAAATACCGGTGCACCCAGACTGTGCAACACCATGACACCATTTCAGTGGATGAGGTAGCTTCAAAACACGTGTGACAATAACCCCAGATGTTTTGAAGTGGAAGAAGTAAGGAAGGCTATTGCTGCCACCCAGCCCCCCTGATCAATGACTCAGGCAGCACTGCAGACGAAATGATTGATTCGAAAGGGAATGGCTGAGGCTCCTCAGGCCTTTCAGCAAATTTATTTCTTCCAACAAGGCTTATGTAGGCACATAACTTAATCAACAAGCACATGACTTAATCTTATGACTTAATCAATAAACATATGACTTAAACCTGGCCCCAGGCCTTTTACTGCCTGGTACTTTCAGGTCTATGGATAAATCGGACTAACTGATAACCACTTATCAGGTAAAACTATGCTTATTGGCTAAGGTTTAACTGACTTAACTGATAACTACTTTACCAAAGTTATTCATATGCTAAGTAATAATCCTTTGACCATTTGGAGGCAGTTAATCCTCTTAAGGGGGTAGCATGGAAAATCCCACCAGGATTTTTCCTTTCTAACTCACAAAAGACTTTAAACTTGCCTTCACAAAATGGGAGACTGATTGAGCTTACAAGGGGGCAGATGACTGTGCCCCTACAGAAGGCACAATGGCAGCATGCCATGTTTCCTCTTAGCTAAAGAAAAGTATACACATGTGTATGTTGAAACATGCAGGTGCCTCTCACATGGACGTAAATGAAGATGTTATCCACTGTTGCATATGACGGGAGGCACTTGAGTAGGACATAGAAGGAATTCATAATTTCATGAAATAGTTTATCAAATAGATTTTTCTGATTTCACTTTAGTTTGCTATGTACGAGTATACTTCTTTTGGTTAAAAGCATAAAGAAGATACCAATGAGCTTGAAGAGATTATTATATTCAGTTCGACACTGTTCCATGTGTCAGCTTCGAGACTTGTCTATTTCAACTTAAAGGTGAATTAATTAAGACAAAAAAAAAATGTAGTTCCTCATTGCACTCACCGTACTTCTAGTGCCTAGCAGCCTCGCGTGGCCAGTGCAGAGAGGAGCATTTCCACTGTTGTGGACAGTTGCATCGGACTGTGTTGGGTGCTCTTTATGAACCCAGAGCCAGTGAATTTCTTATGAGACAGGTTAGCCTTGGTTCTTCATACTGGAGTCGACTAAAAGAAAAATACCTCATAGACTTGTGCATTGCAGAACAAGATGAGTGTTTAAAATTAGCACACAGCCATCCACTCTCCCTCATTAACCAGCAGGCAAGTTGGACTCATCTCTTCTACCTGTCTACAGCATCATGAGTAAGGCTTAATGTTACTCTGCACGTACTTGAAGTATTACAATGTCTGGGTACTTTTGTGCTATGACAACCTAAATTAATCAACACATATTGGATGCTATTTATAAGCATAAAGTAATAAAAAGTGAGTAAAAACCAAAAATAGTCTGAATTTTTAATTATTCTATAAATACTATCCCTCTTCACTTTTTCATATTCCTCATATTGAGGCTTCTGAGGTCCCTTCCAGCACTGGAAAGCCCAAGTGTAATTGCAGCTGAGAGTTAAGCTTGGGTAACTCCGCTTACCTAAAGGCTGCTACCAGCATATTTAGCTCAATAAGCCAAAAAGTACCCATGAATCATCTAGGGAATGCCCATCCATTTCTGCACTGAAAGTTTCATTTCTGTTTCTTAATCAATTTGGTAAGAATTTAAATCTTCTCTGGACACTCAAACTGGGGTCTTAGTCAGTTAAATGCCAAGGCAGTAACCTTTAAGACTTAGAAATCTTTTAATTAGTGAAAGATATCTTCACACTTAGCTCTTGTCTTTGCCCTTTAAAGTGAAAGTGGCTGATTTTAACATTTTCTCCCCTCATGCCAAGCTCACTTAATCCCAGCTATCAGAATATCAGGGCATCATCAGCAGTGGCAGCCCCCTCTGTCCCTCCATGGAGGACACCTGCGTCTCATCTGTTAACAATAGTACCTTCCACAAAGAGTCCACAGCCAGCCATCTGCCAGAGTAGGGGTTTTCACCATCAACCACTAGAGGAGGGAGAGTGAATGAATACAAAATGCCTTTCTCGCTCAATTCCTCTTTTCTTCATTTCTGCTTGGAATGCACTAGGCTGGGAAGAAGGCACTTGCTCCTTTTTCTTATTTGCAGGTTTTATGAGAATCAGATTATAACAGCAGTCTGCTCTGAATGCACTAGGCAGGGAAGAAGGCAATATCGGCCCCGCCCACAAGGATCAGCCTGCCCTAAGCCAGACATTCTACCAAAATAGCATCAAGACAGGCCAGAAAAGGGAAGATGTGGTCAAAGACATGTTTCTGCTATTCACTGTTAATCACAATTGGGAGAACCCAGCAAATAACAGCCCCAAGGTGGATCTGCTTCTATTCAGAAGGTGTAAAGGGGTGAACGATGATGGTATCACTTTTATTTTTCTCTTCATCTACCAAGGTGGTGTGAATGAAAATTATGTATCTGTTGGAAATTTCACATTTGGAGACCACTGTCTGATCCATTCTTGCAGGTAAATGTGAAGTAAACACATTAATGGTTCATTGATACGTCACGGAGAGGTAATCACATCTTCACAAATGAATTTTCCCATTGAACTTGTCTTTTATGTGAACCAAAGAAATGTCTTCAAATAATGACTAATGTTACCAACTTTGGAGTCGGACAGATGATCGCTTGAGTTTTTCCCTCCAGTTACTATTATGGTCATGTGACCTTGAGAGACTCCCTTGTTCTCAGGCCTCCCTTGGCCTCACTTCCTCATCTGAAAATGGGAACATCAGCAGAACACAACCCACGTGATCCATTGTAAACACCAGGTGTAGGGTGGAGGCCTGTTTGTTCCTGGACTTACCGGTCCTGTTGAATTCAGGAACTCTGTCGCTTGCTGTTCAGGACAAGTTTATGAGCTGTCCCATACTCACTTATGTTTTTAAATCTGTTATGAGCCAGGGAATACAGATGACCGAGAAAGTTACATTCTACTTAAGACAGATGTAAATGGGATCAAAGTCAGTGCAGCCAAGGGTGCAGCATTTTATAAGACCCCTGGGTGAGCCCAGCATCCAGTGTGGAGGTCAGTTCCCACATTCCCTGACAGCAGTCTATGGCCAATCTACCCTAGATATAACTTGAGACAGGCTTGGAACTTCTGGTCCAGTCTAAGTGCCAGGGCGACAGATTGCCTTATAAGTCCAAAGCCAATACAACCCCTCAAGGGCAGGCAGAAGGAAGGAATAAAAACCCTCACCAAAATATGGCCCTGCTGGCACCCTGACCTTGGACTTCCAGCCACCAGACCTGTGAAAAATAAGCTACTGTTGTTTATAAGTCACCCAGTCTGTGGTGGTTTGTTGTAGAAGTTTGAACAGATGAAGGCACTGACTCCAGTGGTTCTAGCCAACAGAGACATGGGCACCAGAGTCTAGGGGGCCAAAAGAGAGAGCCCTAGTAAAAAGCCCCCCTCCCTCCCTCTCCTGCCCATATGAACTTGTTAGTGGCCGAGCTCCTCATCTCTCCAAGCCCTGTCTGCAACCCCTCCTCCACAGTTCTTTCTACAACCATGGGGCTCACTCCTTGCTCTCAGGAATGGAATGAACCCCAGGTCTCTGCTAGGGCCATCCTCAGTTACACCGTTCTGTCTGGCAGGTGTCCACACCTCAGTTGTCGTCCTCCATTCCTCCTACCTTCTGTTTCCTGCTGGGGCCTTGGTAGAGACAGGGCATTTCACATTGATTCCTCACCCAAGAGGAATCCTCTAGGGTCAATAAGAAAAAATATTTCTGCCTTTGGGGTCATTTTGCCATGTTGTTCTGGGCCTTGCAGACCCCCACCTGCACAAAGAATGCATCAAAAAGACATTCTACTGGGCAGTCTTTTGCTTCTGGTTTTCCATGGCACAGATCCTCTTGCAAGCAGTAGAGTTTAACTGTAAAAGTCAAATTTTTTCCTACAAAACAAGACTGTAAATATGATCAGGACACCTAATTAACAATATCTCACATAAAATAGTAAGAATCGAATAACTTTAAAAATGAGTCATATTACAGAGAACTCAATCAACAGCAAAAGACCCAACAATCCCATCTACTACTGGGAAAGAGATATGAACAAAACCTTCTCTGAGGAAGACAGAGAAATGGCTAACACACATTTGAAAAAATGCTCATCATCCCGATCATCAGAGAAATGCAAAGTGATACTACCCTGAGATATCACCTAACCCCAGTGACAATGGCCCACATCACAAAATCTGAAAGCTACAGATGCTGGCATGGATGTGGAGAGAAGGGAACACTTTTACACTGTGGTGGGACTGCCAATGAATATAGCCTCTTTGAAAAGAAGTATGGAGAATCCTCAACTCAAAATAGACCTCCCATTTGATCTTGCAATTCCATTACTAGGCATCTACCTAGAAGAAAAAAAATCCTTTTATCATAAGGACATTTGCACTAGACTGTTTATTGCAGCTCAATTTACAATCACCCAAATGTGGAAACAACCTAAATGTCTACCAACCCAGGAATGGATTAATAAGCTGTGGTATATGTATACCATGGAATACTATTCAGCCATTAAAAAGATGGAGGGGCGGTGCCTGTGGCTCAGTGAGTAGGGTGCCAGACCCATATGCCAGAGGTGGTGGGTTCAAACCCAGCCCTGGCCAACAACTGCAAAAAAAAAAAACCAAACATTAAAAAGATGGAGACTTTATATCTTTTGTATTAACCTAGATTGAGTTAGAACACATTCTTCTTAGTAAAGCATCATAAGAATGGAGAAGCAAGAATCCAATGTACTCAATTCTAAAGTGAGGGCAGTAGATGATCTAATACAAGGTAGGGGGTAGAGGAATGAGGGAATGAGGACAGAGGGTGATGGGGGTCACAGTGTATGGCACACCTCTTGGGGGCAGGACACAATTATAAGAGGGACTTTACCTAATAAATGCAATCAGTGTAACCTAATTCTTTGTACCCTCAATGAATCCCAAACAATTAAAAAAATGACTTGTCATATGAATTTGATATCCAAACGATATTTAAAGCTTGCTGGATATGCATGTTTGCATTTTTGAAGTAGCAGTCTGAACTCCTTCCGTTTCCAGGCTCTCTCGGAGCCTCTTCTGCCAGCATCTGAGAGACAGTTCTCATATCCAGTTGAGCCTCCCCATGCTCTGTATGGCCAGCCTGACAGAGTAACAGTTCATATGAAACTAGCAAGGCCACAGATGAGGGATATTTTGCTCATTGTGCCAGATCTCTGAAGGGCTGATTAAAAAGCTTACATAAAATAAACTATTATACAATATTGCACTATTTTTCACACTGCTTCAGCCATGGATGGCCTACATTTTTTTCCTTTCTTCAGGTCATATAATTGAAGGTCTTTTTATTAGCATGCCAGCTGGAAATGCAGTTAGAACCTTTTCCTCTATAGCAACTAAACTATTCAACACAGGAAATATTTGCAGTATTTCACTTATGAAGAACCCATCTCATTGTGACCTACATGAAACCCAACTTGGAGAGAAGATCCTGGAGGGAAGGTATGATTTCAGGAGTGTACAGGTAGAGTCCTTGTCTGAGGTTCTCAGCCCTGCTGCCTGTCACTCGGCTGTGATAGGATCATTCTTCACACCAGGGTTTCCAGCGCGCAAGGCTACCTTCATGTGAGTGTAGAGAAAGACACTGGCCAACTGTCAACCTTTGTTACCTCAGGGACAAGCCTGGAAGGCACTTGGTGGAGGAGGGATTATTAATATAGTATACATTTTATCATTTCAGTTGAAAAAAACACATATGACTTAGGGACCTTGCTTTAAGAAATTTGATACTGAGCATTTATAAGGTAAAATGTAATAGAATTAGTGTCCTGGGAACCCGTTTCAGGAACTCTGCCTTAAAGTAGAATCACCAACAATGTCCAGGCTCCATCCTACGGCACAGAAGGTGGTTTAGATCGCTTCTCTGCCTTTTGGCTAAGATCAAGTGTAGAAGGTGCTTTAGAACCACATCCCAGCCTGAAAGCTTGTTCACTTCCTCAGATCACACAAGTTAAAGAACCCCCAGCTATCTACAGCTTCCCAAACACAACAAATACATCAAGGTAGAATCCCTCCCTTCCCTCTGCCTGGGGACAGTCCAGCCCTATCCCTCTGAGCCGGTGTAAATATGGCCTCTCTCTGGTCTCCTACAATATTCCCCGCATCCTGTTTATCCCTCCTCAGGTTCTGGGAGCTGCTGATGTGGCTCATGACCTTTGGTGGAACTCATTAACACCAGGTCTTTATTGAGAGCCCCTTGCTACCCCACGCCATGCTCTTTGTTAGGGTCTCCTTACATCAGGAGGAGATTATGTGATTCTGCATCACATAAAAATCTCAGCAACCTAGCTGTCATTTTGTAGGTGACCCAATCCGAAGGATCTGGTCAAGATGACTTCACCAGGTGGTGATAGAGCTGAAGACCAACCCTGGGTCTCTTTAGTTGACTCCGGTCCCGTTCTTCTCCTCCCTTCTGGTTGTATGACCACCATCTCCAAAGGTGGGTAACTAACGTGTCAGAGTCAGAGCTTCTGTTTCTCTTTTTAACCTGTCCCCCCACCCTACTCAGTCAGTTCAATGACTGACCAGGTAAATAAATGAAAGACCATGGTGAGCCTCCATGAAAAGCACCCTCCTTCGTCCTCTGAGATGCTGTCCTGCTCAAGGAGGTGACATGAACTTCAAGTCCTGTTTGCTCTTTAGGGTCTTAATTGGGGCAAGACAAGGGGATTCCACAGGAGAAATTCCACCCGGGAGTAAGTGCTTAAGTTGCCTTCAATAATCTTTCCCTATATTTCTGACAGCATGAATGCACAGAGAAATTGAAGAGCGGGATTAGAGAGAGGACTTTAAATATAAATAGTCTCTGCATATATATGTCTGTCATTGGGAAAAGAAGTCATTTTCTCTTTCTGTTAAAATGGAGCAACCTAGTACGATAAGGTGGGGATCATGGGACCTGGATTTTAGCCTCACCTTGGCAGATTGTATGATTGGGAAGAAGACCCTCTGATTGTAAAATAAGAATACTACTACTTATGCTAATTTTCTAACAAAGCTATTGTTAAAATAAAAAACAATAGACCATTTAAAAGTTATTAAGAATGTATAAAAGCCTCCAAGAAAGTGAGATTGCTATTTATTTTCATTACCATAAATTAAGAAATTGGAAGAAGAAATATGCATGCTTTGCATATTAATATGTAAACTCTGAGGGTTAAAGTTTTTTCAAATAATGAAGCAGTTTTTTATTCCGTCATGCTCCAGGAGCAATTATTTACTTGTTTCCTCAATGAATCAAATTATAAAAGGACTGGTGTGGACTGATTGCCGCTCATCTGGATTTGTTTGCATAATTACATATTAGTATTTTTCATTCAGGAAAGAATGGTTAAAGTTTTCAACTGTATTCCTATGTGTTAATCAATCCATGAAAGTAGTCACAGTTCTGCCTTATTGTATCCAAAAGAAAAATGCTTTCCCTCAACCACCAAAGTTCTGCTTTGAAAAACAAGCATTTTCTCCCTAGTTCTAACTTATATTCAATTACCCAACTGATATTGACCTACAGAGCTGATTTTTTAAAAGTAATAGCACTGTTGAGAGATAATTCATCTATCTTACACTTGACCCACTTAAACCGCAAAAACCAAAAGTTAGTGTATCAAGAGGTGCAGCCATTGCCAAATCTAATTTCAGAACATTTCTGTCACTCCACAAAGAAACCTCTCACCCATTAGCAGTCTGCTTCCATTTTCCCCAACGCTGAAATGTATTCTCTTTCTCCATGATTTGCATTTTTTTCCTGGACGTTTTATATAAATGGAATCATACAATATGTAGTCTTTGGCAATTGGCTTTTTTCACTGAGCATAATGTTTCCAAGGTTCATCCATGTCGCCGCATGGGTCACCGCACAATTCCTTTTGATGGCTGAGTAATGCGCCACTGTACTGACGCTAGGTGATGCACTGCTGTGCAGACGTGACATGCCCCTGTGCTGACGCTCCACACCGGCTGGGTGACGCACCGCTGTGCTGACGCTCTACACTTTGTTTATCTGTTCCTCAGTTGACCAGTGTTGGAGTTGTTTTGACTTTTTGGCTATTACAGACACTGTTGTGATGAATACTCATTGGGTAAGTTTTTGTGTGCACATTTCATTTCCTTGGGGCATATACTTAGGAGTGGAATTGTTGAGTCATAATGTCACTCTATTTTTAACCTTTTGAGGAACTGGCAAACTTTTGCAAGCTTTACATTCCACCAGCATTGTGTACGGGTCAGGACTGAGTTTCGGAAATTGACCCGGAAGCCTCTCTCTCAAGTGTTCACATCTCTCTGGGGTGTGACCTTGGGCACTTACCTGCCAATCAGTGGGTACACTATACCTGGGACAGACTGGCACCTGCCCCTGAGGGGCCATGAGTGGATGGGATGAGCGAGCGAGCTGATACCCACAGAGTATGCCTGCTAGAGGCTAGCTAGGAAAACAACGGTGACCAAAACATGGACTTCAATACAGTCTTCATTATACATTTGCAAAACTGGGCAAGTGCAGATGAGGAAAACGAGGAAGTGAGGACAGACAGTGCGCAGACAGGAACCGGCTCCCGAGCAGGACAAACAGCCACTTCTCTTCCTTGCCCCAGCCTCACACAGGCACAGAGCGCCTCTCACCCGAATTCAGAGGGAGGCAGAGCGCTGAAAAGCCTGGCCACAGGTGCGGGACAGGCCTGCCCGCAGGGCAAAGGGAGGAACTTGAAATAACTGCTCTGTCTGGACGTGCGTCCCTACCTTGTCCTTAGACTCGCACAGACCAGCTCAAACCTGTGCACCTCACGAGTTCCATACAAGACCAACACTGGAGGAAAAATGACCAGAAGGATTTCACTTCTGTTCCTCCTGTCCTGGGAACACCCCCTGCTGGGGCCACCCAACTACTAAAGCAAAACCAAGCAATAGAAAAGAAACCAAACGGCGGTCAAGGCGGCAACCTGGACCAGGTGGATGGCAGCTCTGGGTTACAGCCAGTGGGGAGTGGGACGCTATCCTGTGGCCCTGCCGGGCTGTTCCCCAGGCTTTTTCAACGAAGTACAATGGCGCCCCCGTCGTGCACCCCTGGGAGTCTGTCCCTCTTAAGTCACCACGAAGAGAAACCTGGCAATTCAGACTATTGGGAAACACTGGAAGAGACCGGGGACAGGAGTAGTGGCCAGAGAAGGCGGAGCCTTGAGAAAATAAAAAGGCCATCCATGGAAAATTAGAGCAAGGCCGCGGCTTTGTCAGGGAATCTATCTGGAAAAGGAACATAGTTATTTGTAATTTTAATACAGCTAATGCTCGTGACAAACTACCCCCCAAAAGGTGTGTGGGGGTGGGGGGGAATAACCGAAATCCTTCTTAGAACAGAAGGCTGAGGTCCATTTTATGACACGTTTTAACTGGCAGAAATTTCACAACGGACACCACCAACAGGGCCATCGCTGCTCCGGGCGTAGGGATCCCCACGCCTGCCACTCCCCACCGCGCTCGCGTCCCTGCCGCGCGCTGCGCTCCCGCACACCTGCTCCCCCGCCCCGGCAGCCCAGGTGCGCCGTCAGCTCAGGGGGCCCCCGGCAGGTCGGCGGGTGCAGACAGCCGCGGACGCGGGCCTGAGCTCATCCCGGGCGCCCGGCGCCCAGAACGCGCAGCCGGCGGCCTCCGGTGAGCCAGCCCTCACC
>CAUYON010204775.1:0-35954 GCA_963573935.1 Arctocebus calabarensis | reverse complement strand
GGGTGTCTGGAAAGCCGGTTACCAAATTTTTCTCCCAGTCTTTAAGCTGCAATTGGGATGACTTGCTGTTCTCCCATGCCTCCCTAATCATGCCTGAAAGTCCTGCTCCCCTTTTGGGGAGGGACATACTAACTAAAACAGGAACTTTTCCCTCCTGGAGATCTAGTCATGATTAAAACGCTCCCTTCTAATTCACCTTCCCTAACCCCAACTTGGGAAGTCCCCTTTCCTGTTATCTTGTCTTCTTCTACAGCTGTTAAAGTTATAGGAGTCGATTCCTGCATACATCATTCACGAGTAAAATCCTAGAACCCTCCATCTTCTACTGAGGCAGACAATGAAGACAGCCAACCACCGACCACCTACACTTGTGAGCCAAAAGAAAATATGAAGTTATCATTTAGGAAACAGCAGCAAGAAAACTTCTAATATGGTTTTCTTTTAGCATCACTGAATAAGTGCTTCTGACCTGATGCTGTTCTACCTTTGCCTATTACTGATTATACTAATCAGATTTATGTTTTCCGGAAATGTTATCAAGCCACACGCAATAAAGATGGTTCCAGTCCATGAACCCCTGTATCACTCTCCCTCCAGAGAATCCCTAACTGCCCCCTTCTATCATCAGCCGATTTAGCAGGAAGCAGTTAGATCAAGTCTTCGCCCCTTTTCCCTAACAGCAGTTAGAGTTTCTACTTGGAGAGAGAGAAATGATGCAAGACATTTGGCTCCCTAGCCAGCTCAGTGGAGCTGGCGGACCTTCTGCCTCCTCCTTGGCAGTGTCGGTGGTGCGGCAGCCAGCTGAAGAACCAGTGGGCTGGATGACAGGCAAGGAAGGGGACCTCCAACCCCCACCGGAGGCTCCAATAGACAAAAAGGCTGGACAACTGCCGAGGAGACACCTGTGCCTTGGTGTCTCCTTCACTTTACACTTAGGACTAAATGTGGAACTCCCATTTCCTATGCCTAGGTCAATTTCATGTGAATTTCCTAGGCCTCAATTCCGTGAATGGACTGTGTCCATTCATTGATACATTCATTCACCTTACCCCTGGCAAAAGGGACTGTGTTCATTCATTTCCAGGCCAAGGAACCCATACACCTATATATACCCCGAGACTAAAAACCTAAAGGGGGAGATGGGGAAAGACTGGGAGAGAAACAGAGAAAGCTTTTCTCTCCCCCCTTTACTTCTGTCTCTCTACCAGGAGCTTTAGTGTTTTCTGTATTCTTTTCTGTAAATAAATTCTGTCTTACCACTAGGGGGGAAAAAAAAAAGAAAATGTCCTGAAGGCTATGTTAAACAGTTTGATGAAAACATTGCAGATTGTATATGAAACCAGCACATTGTACCCCTTGATTGCACTAATGTATGCAGCTGTGATTTAATAAAAAAAAAAAGAATTAAAAAAATGTATAAAGAAGTTCTAGATATAAAACTTGTTAAAGAATAAAAAAAAAATAAAATTATAAAAAACATGTAGGTGTAGAGTTGTTTACCAGATATCATTAAGTGAAAAAATTAGGTCACACAATAGGATGCAAAGTAAAGATCCTATGTGGGTTTAAAACATAAGCACACACCCTCGGAAGACATCAGAATACGTACCCATGTGTTGGCAGCAAAGTTTTCTTCCCTACATCTTTACTTTATATCTTTTCATTTTTAATCAGTATGTGTTTTCTCCTGGGCCTGTCTGGTCCTGGCACCCTCACCTTGCAGCCTCTGCCCCTGTGCTGCCAGGGTCCACTTCCCACTTTTCTCTCTGTGGCCCCAGAACTCCCTGGATGTTGCAGACCCTTCAGTCCCTGGCCCAGTATAGTGTCCCTGAAGCACCTGCCTATTTGTGCACAGCACCCCGCAGGGGGACAGGCCACCTGTGGGTCCCCGCCTCTCGCTCAGGGGACTCCAGGTTCTGTGGGAGAAGAGACTACAGCCCGCTGCTTTCTGGTACATCTGGACTCAGAGGAACGGGCTTGGTTGCAGCATCAGGTGTGAGCAACCTGTGTCAGTGAGAAGCCCTGGTGGGTGGCACAGACTGTCTACCTTGGAGGGTCTGGCACCCTTCAGGGGAGGGGCCTCAGCATGTCCCATGTGAGGTCTATTTCGTTTCTCCCTGGTCTCCTCTGACCTCCCAGGCTGGTGGACTTGGACACCTTCTTTGGGCCTCAGGGCCAGGGCTTCACAACAGCCCACACAGCTAGCTCAGGCCCCTCCATCCTATTAGCTAGACCAGAGGGAATGATGGAGGGAGGTACCAAAGGAGGCAGCAGGCAGCGAGCTGAGACCTCCCTGTGAGCAGGTCTTTGTGTGCCAGGCAGTGTGGAGTGAGACAGACAAACTCCTGCCCACGTGGAAAAGGTACTGATTGGTAATCCGCACCATTTATGATTTAATCACCACTGGGATGAGCATGAAAGTGGGGAACTGTGGGGGTTGGGGGTGCAGGCGGGACCGGCCACCCTGGGCTGGAGCTGGGAAGGCATCTCCTTCTGGAAGCACCTTCTGGACTGCGATCAAGCTTGGAGGGTCTGTGGTGTGCTGAGGTGTTTATTTCTGCCTGCAGGAGTGTCTGAGAGAAAGGAAAGGAACTTTTGGTTCCCCCTGTGAATGACTACTGCCCTGCACCGTGGGACGGTGGGGCCTAGCCGACTATTGGGCCAGCACATTTGCTATGGGGACACCCCTGGCTGGGGCTCTGGCACACCAGGAAGCATGAGGTGGCCAGTGGAGCAGAGAGGTCACGGGGCCACAGGGCGGGTCCTTAAGGCACAGGAGGCTCCTCTGGCAGAGGAAGCTGCTCACTTCCACACTGGTCTCTCCAAGAACCCTCCTAATCTGCTGCTTGCAAAAGACAAATAACACAATGGTCCTGCCCACTAGGAAGAGAAAGGAGGCCAAAATTTAAATGACCAGGTACCACCTCTAGAAGGGAAGGGAAGGGAGCTCTGGTTTATTTGTTCTTCTACAGGATAGAAACCAGAGTGGGAGCTCTTGTCAGGCCAGAAATGGGTAGTTCAGTCATGACAGGGAAGTTAAGGGCCGACAGATGAAGCTATTGTAAACTACATTTTAGAAGGTAATTTTTTTTCATTGTCACTTTAGGGGACCCTAACAGAAGAATTCATGGCAAAATAAGAACACTATGAATACACGCTGGCTCTGCACATTTCCTGGCTCATAATTTTTCTACCAAAATTTTAGGTAGGTAGCTAAATCCATATGTGGCTAGGTAGACAGACAGACAGACAAGTTCCAGGGGTTGTTTCTTGAACAGGTGAGGTGGCTCGACTCTCCTGATCTGGGTTTTTGGCTTAAAAATTATAAGCTTTTAAAAGTGTTTCAACATTAAGATCTGGAAACTTCATAATACAGTATTGTGATTAGAGAGAAAGTAGATTTAATTTAAAGTAATTTAATTCAATTTAATCTAATTTGCTGTCAATCTGAAAAAAGTTGCTTTAAGGAAGGTTAAGTGATCTATAAATCAGTGGAGAACTAGGAAGGAGAAATTTTTAGATAATCCCACATCAGATTTTATTGGCCTTAATACCTGAAAGAGTCTCCTTTGCCTTGAGATTTTCTGCTTCCCCGAATAAAGGGAAACAGTATTATCCCTTAAGGAAATATTATTGAGAGGGGTCTTATCAATTATTGACACGATAATTCATTTCCAAAAGACTGCCATTCTCTTTCTGTCCACTTTGCACTCACTCTACTTCCAGTGAGTAGGCTTGGGTTTACTTTGAGCTTAGGTTTTCCTGCAATGCTGATGTTGTATAAAGTATTTCTGCCATTTATTCATGCTGATTGAAGGGTACTAGATATCTGTACACATGGAATCATGAATTCTAGAGAAGGAGTGATCCAAAGTGCTGTTACAAGGAAGGACTGGGCTATGCTATGCTAACAGTTCCAAGATCTCCAAGGTTAAGGAAAATCAGGTTTATTTTTGGTTTGTGCTACACTTTCATGGTGGGTCAACAGCAGCATCCCTGCATGACATTGCTCAGTAGGAAGGCTGAGGAAGTTCTACCTGGATAACTGTTGCTTGTTATAGTAGTAGGGAGAATAAAAGCTCTAAAAATCATGTGCTCACTCTCAAAGTCTCTGATTACATCAGGCACACTCCTGCTTACATGTTATTGGTCATAGCCAGTCATAAGGATGTGTGCATAGCCAAGAAGGTGGGACTACATAACTCTCACTGGGAAGAGTGCCAAGTGTGGGGATAATAGTGGAGTCTTGCCCTTGTGCTGAGGTAGGGGGTACAATGATCCTCGTGTGACTTTCTTGGCAATGATTCCAACTTGGTCCTATGGTGCCAGCTATGACAGGAGAAGGCTCAGCCCTTCCCACAGGAAAAGCACAGTCAAGAGTGAAAGCACAGTTACTGCATTGACATGTGGACCTGATGCTTCTGTCCCAGAGCCACCAGGATGTCCACTAGGGACATGGACCATTCGGCAGTGAAGAGGCCGAATCCACATCGGCCCTGCAATGTCTGTGGTGATTACACCATCTATACCAATGGCTATGGAGCTATAGCGTCCATGGCCATATGGAACACAATGGCACCTTGTGGGTCACAACCTGACTAGAACCAAACCAGTGAAATTTGTGGAACAAGGAGCAGGGAGAGTCTCCTACCTCAGTTACGTGAAAAAAAGAAAGACTCTTCTACCTTGGTACCTGTGGAGGAAGACAGATTTTACTCCATCAGTAACTAGAGAGAAGCAAAGATTCTACCTCAGTAACTGTGAAGTAGGAAAAGATTTGCTACCTCTGAAACTGCGGGGGAGAAGAGCCTTCTACCTAAGTACTTTTGGGAAAAAGTAGCTACTCTTGCATTAGGAATTGTATACAAAGAGAGATTTTCCAATTCTGTAACTTTTAAGAAAAAGGGATTCTCCAACATCAGTAACTATAGAGAAAAAGAATTCTCATACCTCAGGACCTGAGAAGACACAGACATTCACCACCCTCAGTAACTGAGGAGAAAGACACTTTTTTTTTTTTTTGAGACAGAATCTCACTATGTTGCCCTTGGTAGATTGCTGTGGCGTCACAGCTCACAGCAACCTCAAACTCTTAGGCTCAAGTGATTCTCTTGCCTCAGCCTCCCGAGTAGGTGGGACTACAGACATCTGCCACAATACCCGGCTATTGTTTGGTTGCACTTGTCATTGTTGTTTAGCAGGACCAGGCTGAGCTTGAACCGCCAGCTTTGGTGTATGTGGCCTGTGCCTTACTCACTGAGCTATGGGTGCCCAACTGGAGAAAGACTTTTACATCAGAAATCGTGAACAAGTGGATGGAGCTAGAACATTTTCTTCTTAGTAAAGTGTCTTAATAATGGCAAAAAAAGTATCAAATGTACTCAATACTACTATGAAATTAATATATAATCACCTACACACTCATATGAATGGCAAAAAACATAACTATAGTCCAGAAAGTAGAAAGGAAGAGGAGAGAGAAGGGAAGGGAGGGGGATATGGGAAGGGGGGGGTATTTGCACCTAATGCACACGATGCAATGGTACATTTCCAAACTATTAAGAAATTAATATATTTGTGATGGATGCATTAATTAGTTCAATGTAAGCATTTCACATTGTATATCAAAGCAGTACTCTGAACTCCATAAATGCATCGATGTACAAAGTTATGATTTAATAAAAAAAAGAAACCATGAGCAAGGACAGATCCTTCTATCTAAGGATCTATGGAGAAAGACGCTTTTATTTCAATAACGTTTTTATTTCTCAGTAACTGTGAGGAAAGAGTTTTTCCTCAGTACATGTGAGTAAGAATGAATCTGTGTACCTCAGTAATTGTAGAGAAAGACACCTTTATATCAGAAACTGTGAGCAAGGAGAGATCTCTGTATCTAAGTAACTGCGTAGAAAGAGATTTTACTTCAGTAACTGTGAACAAGGACAGAGTACTCCATCTTATTAACTATGGAGAAAAACACTTTTACTTCACAAACTTTGAGGAAAGACAGATTCTTCTACCTCTGTAACTGTGGAGAAAGATAATTTTACTTCAGTAACTGTGAGCAGGGATATTATCTCTCTAGTTCAGTAAATGTGGAGAAAGACATTTTTTCTGCAGTAACTGTGAAAAAGAACAGACACAGGTACCACAGTGTCTGTTAACAAAGACAAAGAACTCCACCTCAGCAAAAGTGGAAAAAGCACTTTTACTGCAGTAACTATGACCAAGGACAGATCTCTCTACCTCAGTAACTGTGGAGAAAGTCACTTTTACTGCAGTAACTGTAAATAAGAACAGATCCCTCTACCTCACTAATTGTAGAGAAAGACACTTTTACTTCAGCATCCACTAGTAATGACCTCTACCTCAGTAACTGAGGAGAAAGACACTATTACTTGAGTAACTATAAGCAACAACATAATTCACTACCTCAGCAACTGTGGAGAAGAATATTTCTACTTCAGAAACTGTGATCAAGGACAGATCACTCTACCTCAGTAATGGAGAAAGACATTTTTACATCAATAACTGTGAGCAAGGACAGATACCTCTACCTCAGTAATGATGGAGAAAGATACTATTATTTCAGTAACTGTGAGAAAGGACATATCGCTCTTTCTCAGAAACTGTGAAGAAAGACCCTTTTACTTTTTAGCAAATGTGAGGAAGGACAGATGTCTCTACCTTAGTAATTGTGGAGAAAAATACTTTTACCTCAGAAAAGTAAAAACACTTTGGAGAGTAAAAACTATGGAGAAAGATACTGTTACTTGAGTAACTGTAAAAAAAAAACATAATACACTACTTCAGCAACTGTGGATAAGGACACTTTTACTTCACAAACTGTGAGCAAGGACAGATCATTCTTGCTCTGAGAGTTTCTGTACCTCTACCTCAGCAACTTTCTCCTCAGCAACTGTGGAGAAAGACATGTTTACCTCAGATATTGTGACAAAGGAGAGATCTCATTAACTCAGTAACTATGGAGAAAGATACTTTTACTTCAGTATCTATGAGCAAGGACAGATGTCTCTACCTCATTAACTGCAAAGGAAAACACTTTTATTTCAAAAAGTGTGAGCAAGGACAGATTTCTCTACCTCAGTAACTGTGGAGAAAGACACTTCAGTAACTGTGAACAAGGACAGATTCCTCTCCCTAAGGATCTATGGAGAAAGACACTTTTTGTTTTGGCTACCATAACCAATGCCTGATTACTCTACCTCAGTAAATGTGGGGAAAGACACATTTATTTCAGTAACTGTGAGCAAGGACAGAGTACTCTATCTCAATAACTATGGTGAAAGACACTTTTCCTTCACTAACTGTGAGCAAGGACAGAGTTCTCTACCTCAGTAACTGTGGAGAAAGACATTTTTACTTTAGTAACTAGGACAAAATCCCTTTACCTTAGTAAATGTGGAACAAGACACTTTTATTTCAGTAACCGTGAGCAAGGACAGATATCTCCACTTAAGTAATGGTGGAAAAAGGCTCTTTTATTTCAGTAACTGAGCAAGGACAGAGTCCTCCACCTCATTAACTGTAGAGAAAGACATTTTTATTTCAGAAACTGAGCAAGGCATTTTACCTCAGAAACTGTGAGCTAAAACAGATCCCACTATCTCTGTAACGGTGGAGAAAGCACTGTGTTTTTTGTTGGTTTGTTTGTTTGAAACAGAGTCTCACTTTGTCGCCCTTAGTAGAGTTCTATGGTGTCACAGCTCACAGCATCCTCAAACTCTTGGGCTCAAGCGATCCTCTTGTCTCAGTAACCCCTTGACAGGGTCTCACTCTTACTCAGGCTGGTCTTGAACTCCTGAGCTCAAGCAATCCAAGCATTCCTCAGGCTCGCAGGAGAATGGTAATTTTATATCAGTAACTATGAGCAAGGACAGATCCCTCTACCTAAGGGTCTTGAGAAAGGCAACTTTTTCCTCAATAACTGTAAGGACAGGTCTGTCTATCTTAGTAACTGTGGAGAAGGGCCCTTTTCCTTCAGGGACTGTGAGCAAGGACAGATCCCTCTACCTCAATAAGTGTGGAGAAAGACACTTTTACCTCACAAACTATGAGAAAGGACAGAGTCCTTTACCTCAGTAACTGGAGAAAGACAGTTTTACTTCAGTAAGTATGAGGAAGGACAGATCCCTCTACCTCAGAGACTGTGGAGAAAGACACTTTTACTTGAGTAACTGGGAGCAAGAACAAATCCCTCTACCTATGGATCTATGGAGAAAGGCACCTTTTTCTCAGGAACTGTGAGTATGGACAGATCTGTCTATCTCAGTAACTGTGGTGAAAGACACTTTTACTTTAATAACTGTGAGAAGGACAGATCCCTTGACCTCAGTAATTGTGGAGAGAGATACTTTTACTCCAGAAACTGTGAGCACGGACAGAGTACTCCCTTCATAACTGTGGAGACAAACACTTCTACTTCAGAAACTTTGAGAAAGAACAGAGTCCTCTACCTCAACAACTGTGGAGAAAGACACTTTTACTTCAGTAACTGTGAGCCAGAACAGATCTCTCTACTTCAGTTACTGTTGAGAAAGACACTTTAACTTCACAAACTGTAAGTACAGAGTCCTGTACCTCAGTAACTGTTGAGAAAGATACTTTTTCTTCAGTAACTGTGAAAAAGGACAGATAAATCTACCAGAGCAAGGACAAAGTGCTCTACCTCAGTAAGTGTGGGGAAAGCACTTTTACTGCAGTAACTGTGACCAAGGACGGATCTCTCTACCTCAGTAACTGTGGAGAAAGACACTATTACTTTAGTAACTATGAGCAAGGACAGAGACCTGTACCTGAGTAAATGTAAAGAAAGATACTTTTACTTCAGTATTGTGAGCAAGGATAGATCACTCTACCTCAGAAATTGTGAAGAAAGACACTACAAATTCAGAAACTATAAGCAAGGGCAGATAGCTCTACTTCATTAACTGTGGAGCAAGACACTTTTACTTCAGTAACTGTAAGTAAGGACAGATCACTCTACCTCAATAACTGTGGAGAAAGACATTTTTACTTCAGTAATTCTGAGCAAGGACAGAGTCCTCTACCTCCATACCTGTAGAGAAAGGCAGTTTTACTTCAGAGCAAGGATAGACCCGTCTACCCCAGTAACCGTGGAGAAAAACTCTTTTACATCTTCAAATGTAATGACAGATCTTTCTACTAAAGTAACTGTGGAGAAACATACTCTTATTTCAGAAATTGTGAGCAATGACCAAGTATAGTACCTCAGTTAACTGTGAAAAATACACTTTTACTTCAGAAACTTTAAGGAGAGAGTCATTTACTTTAGTAACTGTGGAGAACAACACTATTACATGAGTAACTGTGAGCAAGAACAGAGCACCTCAATAAGTGTGGAGAATAATGCATTTACTTCATTGTGAGCACTGAGAGTCCTCTACCTCAGTGTCTGTGGAGAAATACACTTTTGCTTCATAAACTATGAGCATGGACAGATCTGTCTTAGTAACTGTGGAAAAAGACACTTTTACTTTAGAAACTGTAAGGACAGCGTCCTCAAATTCATTAACTATGGTTGTTGTTCAGTGTTAGAGAACAACAGTATTACTTGAGTTAAGTGTGAGCAAAAACAGAGTACTCTACCTCAGTAAAGTGAGGAAAGACACATTTACTTCAGTGATTGTGAGCAAAGACCTAGTCCTCTACCTCAGTCACTTTGGAGAAAGGCACTTTTACTTCAGAAACTGTGAGCAAGATCACTCTACTTCACTAACTTTGGAGGAAGACCCCTTTACATTATTAACTGTGAGCAAGGACAGAGTCCTCTACCTCAGTAATAATGCAGAAAGACACTATTACTTCAGAAACTATAAGCAAGTACAGAAACTTCTACCTTAGGAACTATATAGAAAACCACTTTTTCTTCCATAACTCTGAATCAGTACAGATTCCTATACCTCAGTAACTGTGAAGAAAGACACTTTTACTTCAGTAACTGTGAGCAAGGACAGATCTCTCTACTTCAGAAACTGTGAAGAAAGACGCTGTTACTTCAGCAATTGTTAGCATGGAGAGAGTCCTCTACTTCAGTAACTGTGGACAATGACACTTTTATTCCAGTAACTATCAGGCAGGACAGAGTCCTCTACTTCAGTACCTGTGAAGGAAGGTAGATTCTCATGCTCCTCAACCTAGGGAGAAGAATGGATTTTCCTGGCTCTTTACTGGTGAAGAAGAATGAATTGAATCCTCTTCTCTGTTCCTGTGAAGAGGAGAGTTTTCTACATCCTTAACTGACGTTGTCGTCAGTGACTATGAAGGAGAGATTCTCCCAACTCAAGAACTGTGTTGGGTGATGCTTTCTTCTATCCTTGTTAATATCAGGGGAAATGGATATTCTACCCCAGTAACTGGGCAAAGGAACAGTAACTGGGCAGATTCTCCTGCCTCAGGAATTGTGGAGAAAAATTAACTTTCCTTTTTTCAGTAACCATAGAGAAGAATGGATTCTTTTACCTGAATGATTATAGAGAAAAATGGGTTTTCCTCCCAGTAACTGTGAAGAGAGGAATGATTTTCCCATCTCAGCAACCCTGGGGGTGAGGGAGGTGACATTCTCTTGCCACTCATTTGAGAAGAAATTTGGTCAGCATACTCCTGCTATAGGCATTGCCAGGGCTCCTGCTTTGGCCCATGGGCCTGGGGAGGTTTAGGGTGGGATAAGGTGAGCTCTAGGTCTTGGTGACAGGCAAAGTCTACCATCTCCTCTGTCACAGCTTAATGCAGAAGATCATTAGAACTTAGAGCCTAAACGTGAACAGGGATTCTCTTCCAATCTTCTGTAAAAGCATCATTTTACAGGGGCCTGTGAAAGGGTGAACACCCCCTCCACTAGCATGGGAGTGCACCTGCAAACACATGGAGAAGAATCTGAATAATACCTTCTAATACCAGGACCATAGCTGGAAGTCAAACCCTGACTGGAGATATAAAAGTGTAGAATTATAACTAACTGTGGATAAGGCCTTCATTTGATCTATGGCCATAGCAGTTGTCAACTGTAAGTCCTTGGAGGAATAGTCAGCAAAACAGGAATGATGAAGGCACTCCTGCCTCAAGCTGGCTGTAAGAAATACTTAAGACAACTTGTGCAAAGCCCTTGGAGCAATGCTTAGCACAAAGTAAATGTGAAGTGTTAGCTATAAAGTTTCTTGCCCTGAGAAGAACATTGATTAGGTCATGGTGAGCTAAAAATAAAGGCCATTTTCCTTAAAAAGTGCCCTTGGTTCCTGGCCGTGATTCCACCAGGCAGAGTAGAGAGCTGGCACCAGGCAAGGCTTGCTCTACTCTTCTACGGGGACTCATTGCTGAGTATGGAAGTTTACGAGTCTGTCAAAAGGAAATGTCCTCACTCCTTTGACTAGTGACCCTGATGTGGGGTGTTTAGGAAATTCCCGCATAGCCCCAAAGCCCCGTGTCCTTGGGTTGCTCTTGTAGCTCCCCCATTCTATGAGCTACATGAGTCATTGCTAAGCCACCAGGACACACCAGGGGCCTCTGTGTTTCCTAAAGAATCAAGAGGCTGAGAGGAGGAATTTTTTTCACTCAAAATGCTTTTTGTGTGATATCTCTTACTGTGCTGGTTATAGGTAACCCGGACAAAGGTGTAGGCTTCCACCTCAAGGACCTCACAGGATGACTGCAGAGGCAGACAAGTGAACCAGCACCTGTGTGCCGGCTCCAGCCAGCACCTTGAGCATGGCACACTAATGGGAAGGAGTGACAGAAGGACCAGCTCCCAGGACAGAGGGATCAAGGCCCAGGGTTGGTGGGGCATATGCAGGACAACAGCGATAGTTCACTGCCAAAAGACGTAAGGGGGATGAATCTGTGGAGGTGCGTCACAGAGACTTCCTGCGACTGTACTTCAGACCCCTGGGCACGGGGGATCTCCTAGGGAAATTTAAGTTGAGAAGAGACATGATTGGTTGCATTAGAAGCACTTTTCTGGGAGTAGCCTCAATACGCCTTAATACAATAGGATTGTGGTGAGGAACCAGATGGGGTGCTGGGTGGTTCCAGCCAGGAAAGGCCCTGAAGGACAGAGGCAAATGACCCTAGGAATGGAGACATGGCCTAGGGGTCTCTTGCACACAGACCCTGCCCAGCTCCCCAGGAAGGGTGCCAGGCCACTGGGGCCGGACTTGAATTTCACAGTCCATAGGCGAGTCTGAAGCCCGCAGGACACACCTGTCCTCACAGCTGTCTCTTCCACTGAGTCTTTCCTGGCCTGGAGGCAGCAGGTCTCTGAAGTTTCTCCGTGAAGGCCATGCCCAAGCCCACACCCAAGTTAGCTCCTCCTGGCATAAGACCAGCACCTCAGCTTCACCACATGTACAGTGACAAGCAATTACACATCTGGGCATGTGGTTATTTGCTATGTATTTAGCTGCCTACAGACTGTGATCTCCATGGGCACAGAAGTTCCATGCCCAAGCCTCTCTGGGTCCTCACAGAGCTTCTGCGTTTCTGGAGGCTGAGGGGACCGAGGCCATTCTGCCAACATGTGTACCCTGAGCAAAGGTGTGCTGTGAGATGGGGTCTGCCACAGCCCTCCTTTCAGTGAGAGAGACCCCAGGGCAGAACATTGAAGACGTGGCTGGCTAGTCTGCTGGGCTAGGGAGTGTGGCTCCTGTGTGGAAGAGCTAGCCCGGGGTCTGGTTGGCAGGAGCTTGTCCCCACCCCCACCTCCGCCCTTCCCCTGCAGAGCTCCCTCCTCTAGTACCACCTGCTCAAAGGCACCATGTGTTGCTCAGTGTGGTGGGGAATGAAGCCACTTCTTACCTAGAGAGGTGGTTGGCACATGTTTGGAAGCTTCCAATGTGTCCCCAGGCTAGCACTTTCCTGGGGACGGGTGTATGTTGACAGTTTGTAATATCTGCCCTGGACTCAGACTTTTTGAGTCTGAACCTCATGCCCTAGTGGGCCCGGGGAGTGGTACTCATCCTGCTTGTCTAGACAGCAAACGTATGTGGGCAGTGATGGGCGGAGTGACACAGGCCCTGCTGAGATCCAGTCACACTTCACCTGCCTCCGGCAGGGGCCACCAGAACAGGTGCCTTCAGAGGACCCGGTGTCCCCAGGCCTGCACTGTGTGTTTTTGCATCCTATCTTACAAAATAACATTAATATTCATTAATATTGAGGAAATCACACAAAATTATTGTTTTGTAGGTTGAGGAGTAAAATACGGACACATTTATAAGATTCACATTGTTCCAGCTAAGTGTAAAAACTTGAGACAATTTCAAAGAGATTTCCGGTAGAGGATCATTTTGCATCAGAGACTTCAACACTCAAACCAGTCACGTGATGAAGTTAGTGCAGGTGTTTTCCTTACCATGTTACAGCTGGGAAAACTATTGCTCAGAGTTTAATTGCAGTGTCTGAGCCCAGAACAGTAACAGTGCCTGAGGTTTCTCTGATTTTACACTCAGAGCTTCTTCTCAAAAGTCCAACAGACTTAATTCCTCTGGGCAACCCTCTCCCTGTGGTGAGCCCTGACTTGGGACCCAAGCTCCAGGCAGCCCTCTGTCTGAGGTCAACCCTGACTTGGGATCCGAATTCTTCACAGTCCCAAGCTCTGGAGCAGACTCAGCCCCTGTACCGGGACCATAGTTCTGCACCCTCTGCTCATTCTGACTACCGTGGCTCCCATCTGGAGACACTTGACCACATCTGTCTGGAAGCCTCTGCCTTGGCTGCTCAGAGCCAAACACACTCTGAAACTTGGGGCTGCTGTACCTCACTTTGGTCCTTGGGATTTCATATCCTCTTGGGACTGCCATTGGGAATGTGTCCACAGTCAGTCCTTCTATGTGTCTCACCCCAGACTATGGTGAGAGGCTGGTGTTTTCTACTGCCTTCTGCCCTGTCTCCCCAAGCTCTGCAGAATTCCTCTGAATTTCGTCAGACTGAGTCTTACTCTTCATCTGAACCCTTCACCAACCAGTTGTAACCCAAGGTCTGTGGTCCCTCGTGCCAGAGATCCCCAGGTTTTCCCCTTGACCTCCTCCCGTGCCTTTTGCGGTGAGGGACAATGTCAAGTGTAGGTGCTGTTTTAAATGAAGTACATGGTAGGCATATGAGGATAAAGGGGAGGGCCCTGAGGTGTGCACAGTCATCCTAGAACACAGATGGCTAGGATGTCCATCTCAGATTCTGAGGGCAATGGACAGACTGGAGCCTACCAGCAGCTAGGGAAGGTTACCCTGGGAGGCACCCTCAGGGAGGGGAGTGGAGAGTTCCACCCAATTGATATGAAACACAGGCTGAGTACATGGGCCTCCCACCAGCTTCACCAGGATGTTGGCATAGCACAGGCCTTCCTGGCCCCCAGACTGCTTACCACACTATGAGTGATGTTCTCCCTTCAAGAGAGATGGTCTCCCTTCAGTCACGTGATCTGGCTGGGTCTGGGCAGGTAGGACTGGATAGTCTTCAAGATGAGCATTACACCAGAGGTTTTCAACTGAAACTGGCAAAAACACCCAATGTGCCAGCACCTCACACTTCCTGCCCTATGTGCAGTGCTAAGGTCTCTTTGCCCACAGGGCAGCTCTTTCCCTCCTTGGCCACCTTGATCTTAGGATGCAGCCAACATGTCCTCCTTGCGCTGGATGAGTAGCCAGGACCAAGACCCTACCCAGACCAGGTCGACCATCCCCTGAGCCTGTGCCCTGGGCTTGGTCCACGTGAGCCATGTGTTAAAGCCAGTGTATTTTCTTTTCTTTCTCCCTCTTTCTTTCTTTCTTTTTTTTTTTTTTTTTGGTAGAGACAGAGTCTCACTTTGTTGCCCTCGGTAGAGTGCCTGGCATCACACAGCTCACAGCAACCTCCAACTCCTGGACTTAGGCGATTCTCTCACCTCAGCCTCCTGAGTAGCAAGGACTACAGGTGCCCGCCACAACGCCCGACTATTTTTTTGTTGTAGTTTGGTCGGGGCTGGGTTTGAACCCACCACCCTCGGTACATGAGGCCAATGCCCTACCCTCTGAGTCAGAGGCGCTGCCTATAAAGCCAGTGTATTTTGTGCCTCTCCTAGAAATCATTTTTTAACCATAATAAAACAGCCTGCTCGGAAGAAGTTCTGGAGACAGATGGTGGGTGTGGTTGCACAATGTGAATGCATTCAATTCCACTGAACTGTGCACTTAAAAATGGCTAAAATGGTAAATTTTATGTTTCATGTATTTACCACAATAAAAAAAATGCTTGCCCTGAGACCGTTGGCTTCGTGTGTCAATGTGGCATGAAGGAAAACTTCAAAGCGTTGACCCAGACACAGTGCTATTAATTCTTTGATGCCACATAAATTTCTGAGCCTTGTTTCCTCAACTGTACAATGGGGACAAATAACATAGTCCTCTAGGACGTGGAGACAAATGAAGCCACGTCCATAAGCCTGCTTTGGCCACTGCAGACGGTAGTAAAACATCACCTCGCAGCCAAGAACAGGAAGAGAGCGGCCTGCCTGCCTGGGCAGCGCCACTGGCCCTCAGGAAGAAACCCCACTCTGATGTGACCCAGACACTTCGAGATTTCAGCCCAGGAAACACAGCCAGTCCTATGGGAACTAGCACCCACCACTCTTGAAGAAGCATCACCCCAAGGGGTGGCAGTTCCTGCCTTCAGGGTGGTCCATTAACAAGTGTTTGAAAGTCCTTAGGTTCCAAGTGAATGTGTGTGTCTAAGGTGGTATGTCAGGAGTTCCTCATCATTTGCTGATGTGAAATCACCTGTCCTCTGTGCAGATAAAAGCTTAAGTGTGCCAAAAGTGGGGAGGATGGCACTGCCAGAGCAGAGACTGCGGGGTTTCCACTCACCTTAGCGCTGCCACCAGAGGCAATCACCTGTTGGTGGGAAGGGTCCCCCCTGGTCACAGGGTGGCAAGTCACCCAGTGCCTGGTTCCATGGATGCCCAGAGCGCAGGAGAGGCTGGGAGCCCAAGTGAGTGCCCTGAGCCCCCTTCTCTCAGGTAAACAGCCCTCCACACACCTGCACCTCACACAGGGCTGCATCACAGGCACACACGTCTTCTGATACATATCACCTACTGACAGTGATGCCCCCACATGGGAGGCCACAGGTCAAGGCCAGCCCCTCTGAGCCTGCTGGTGCAACTGAGCTTGTGTGGGGGTTTGGGAGGAGTTTGGCCCCAGCACTGTCTGTCCCTGCCTCCATGGTAGTGAGACTGTCCCTCTTTTCGGGCTGGACCCTGACCCCCTGGGGTAGGCAGTGGAGGGCCAGGTGGGGGCGGCCCAGCATGGGGTACCAGGGGCTCTATGCTGTGTGCCTGAGGACCAACCCTGGATGCAAGCAGCCCTGCTCCCTCACAGGGGTGCACACCTGCACATTTAAGATCAGTTGTCTGGAGCCACACATTAAAGACACACTAATGCCAGCTGATGAGCAAAACACAAAAAGGTCTGTGCACAGTTGTCATGATATCCAGTACCACAGACAAGCAGAACAGGCCTCGAATACTCTGCATGCAGCACAGACCAGAGGCTGGACACCCTGCTAGAGAGAGATGAGAAGAGGCATCCTTGGGGGACAGTCCAGGCCCATGGGCTCTGCCTCTTCTGGGCCCAGGGCCCCAAGTGCCTGGTTGCTGAGTCACCTCTTTGGAGCCACATTCCACAGCTGCACACTGGGCACCAACAACACCTGGCTCCAAGCCACCTGTGCAGGTGGAGGTGCCCAGGCGTGTGCATGCCAGGGCGCACAAAGTGTGTGGGTGTGCACATGAGCGCAGGTGCCTTACTGCACGTGTGCACACACCAGGCTTGAACTCACACTATGTTTTACTCCACAGCCCCCCAGTCTCCCAAGCCTGGAATCCCCTCTGCCAGACCCCAGCAGAGCCCATGTGCTGGTGTCAGCCCACATGCTGGATGGGTCTGCTGTGTCCTCGGACACTCCCGGAAGCTGGCCCTGCCCCCCAGCCCTGCATGGCGCCTGCTCACCAGCCTCTCCTCCATCACACCACCAACCTCAGGCTGTCTTCATAGTCCCAGGTGGATCTGTGCACACAGGTCTTCTCTGTCCAAATACTTTAAGAAACAAAGGGACTGGAAGTGGGACATGCATAGCCATCGTGCCTGTGTATGGGAGGCTTGTCTTTACTGCAAAAGGAGAGTCCCTGCTCTGGGGAGGTGAGCCTCTTACACTCACTGAGTACAACTTACATTAAAGTGCATTTGACAGTCTTACCAGGGACTCTCATGTTCGTTACTGCTTGAGCTTAATTTAAAATCAAATGTTGTTTTTTATAGGAAAGAACTGGTAAAAATGGGTAACTCAATTCTGTTTACATTCCAAGAAAACTGCCATTCTTAGCCAGCTACAAGTGCCGTGATGGTTAAATAAGTGAAATGGGTTGACTTTCAGGGGTTTCCTGAGTCAACACTTCTTGCAGAGGAGCTAAATTGAGACAAAAGGTTGATACTGTCCCAATAACGATTAACAAGTTCTTGTCACGTTTCTCCGTGAGTCAGGACCATCCTCAGTCATTGGTTGTTACATGCAGTCACACGTTAGTAAAATGCAGACTCATTAAACCAGAAAGGGAGATGAACTGCTGAGGGGAGAGATCACAGCCAGACACAGCCGAGTCTGAACCTCCTGCGTGCTCCCCCTGCCTCTGCCTTCCTCAGTCAGAGTCACAGAGCTGGGTGGGGGCATGACAGGGACGCCACCATGGGAGGGGGAAGAGGTGGAGACAGAGACAGGCAGAATGACAGAGGCAGAGACAGAGAGACAGACACCAAAAGAAGTAGACAGGCAGAGAGGCAGGGACAGAGCACACTGTGCCAGGCCTCCAGCACTGCTGTGCCATAGCTGCTGCGGGCCCCAAGCAGACTCCATTGACCTTTGCTATTCCAGGCCCAGGACAAAGCTGCCTGGCTGCCATCAGGCCACTCTGGGGTCATAGGTGGTAATCCTGTGACAGAGAAGACCCCAAAAGAAGCTGGTGTCAGTCAGCACCACACATGGGTGCTGAGCCCTCAAACAGGCTGGCTCCGACGGGCTCAGAGAAAGGCCACACCTGCTGCCACAGGGCAGGTTCTCCAGGGCATGCAGGCCTGTCCCTGGGTACAGGCAGGCTGCTCCAGAGCCTGGTGCTGGGGACGACATGGCCCTCCGTCCTGCAGGATTTTGGAGTCACCTAAGGGGATTTCATTTTAAAGCCCCCACGCTTGGACATCACCCACAGAAATGTAGCTGTCCCTATATGGGAGGGCAGATGGGAGCCCTGATCCTGCTCAGAAGCCCTGAGAGACGCCAGTGCATACTGGTGGGGATGGGAGGGGCAAACTTCTCCCTCATTACGCTGGAAACCAGCAGGAGGACAGCAAAGGCCCAAGGACACCAGGCCCAGTGGCACCACAGCCCATGATGCCAGCACGTGTCCCCTGTTGCCCACAAGGAGAACACCCCAGTGTCCCTCCTGGGGCCCCTCCCGGGTTTTCAGGGCTCTGTATGGCCTGGAGCTCATTCGGGGAGCTCATTCGGCCACAGAGTGTGCGTGCCGACCCTCCCCCGGCGTCCCTTTCAGGAATGCCATCATGAGCTCTGAGACCCTGGGACTGCCCCGGGTGTGCTTCCACACAGGCCACAAAGTGTGAAGGAGGGCGCAACGAGAAAGGCACTAGTACAGCTGACTGCGCAACATACACACAGACGGGTCCACATACACACATTCACACACGTGCATGCACACAAATGTTCATGTGTGCACACAAGAGCATCTGTGTAAAAACATGTGTACATTCACACACATACACATGGGACACACATCCATGTGTCCACAATGTTCATGTGTGCACATGCGTGTGCAAACCTGCACACACTCCACCCCACTATTGACACAAGACTCTCATGGTGTGTTCCTGACATGTCCCACTTGTGACATCTCAGAGCAAGGCATCTTTATGCCTCTCCACAGCCCTGGGACCAACTAGGACATAGTCCACAAGGTGCCCTGGGCTGCCTTTGTCCTGCCTGGAGGATGTGGTCACAGCCTAGGGCCCATGGCCACGGAGGAGACTTCAGGCCATGTCTCATCCCTGGGAGGGAGAACACAGGAAGGATGAGCCACAGGGAAGCCTTTGGCACCAGGCGGCAGCCGCTCTGCCCAGGCAGGAGCCCCTACTGGGGCAGCCCCAGGCTCTGCGGCCTCTGTCCATCCAGGAGGCCTGGAGCTGCCCCTCCCTCTCCTGTAGCCTGAGGGTTCATTTTCGGGAACTTGCCAGCTCATTTTCTAGCTTGTTTTGTGATGTGGCAACAGCCTCAAATCACAGCAGCCTGAGCAGCCAGTAAATATTTACACTTCCAAGGCTGACAGGCCCTTTGTGCGCCCCTACCCAGGGGGGCAGCTCAGCCCTGCTCACTCCAATGGCCATGGCTTCTCCAGCCAGAAGCAGCCTGGGCCCCAGGGCCCAGGTTCAGTGCTCAGAAATGCCAGTGTGGGTGGGGGCTCTCTGACAGCCACCACCAGATCTGCCCAGAAACCTGCTGCGTGCGTCCCGCTCCCACGACACGTGCAGCCCACTACGCACCTAAGAACGTTCTAGGTCTGGGCGTCCACCTCCCTGCTGGGCTGTGGTGCTCTGGAAATCATAAACAGGTCTCTCCTGTGGCTCATGCTCCCATCTCTAAACATGTCCATATCTATGTTAGTATGAGTCACGGCATCACAGCTGACCTCGCAGGGAGAATCCACACGTTCACTGGTGAAGAAGTTTCCTGTCCAAGAGGGGCTGGTAATCCAGACACGAGGGCACAAACACTGTCCTCTGCTGCCTCGGTGGGCGTTAGGACCCCTCATGGGAAAAGACAGGAGCCATGAGCAACCAAGAAATAGGAAGTCACAGGGGATCCCCACCACGGGGCAAAGTCCATCGTCCTCACAGGCACTCTGCTATCCAACCAGCCAAAAGCTAACAGCCCAGGATAAGGTCCAGGCTGGTGCATAGCCAGGGAACGGATAGAAGTGTTTAGGGCTGGCCCATAGCCAGGGGACAGGTCATAGTGTCGGAGGCCTGGCTACATCCGGCACCCAGCTCAAGGTTTCCAGGTCTCAGTGGAGACCAGGTGTTTGGGGAAAGCAGGAGGTAGGGGACAGTCTTCCTCCAGTGAGAAAGGCAGCTGGAATCAGGAGTAAACATCAGGGAATGTCTGAGCAGGCAGCCCATGGAGTGCTGGCCAGAATGTTTGAGAGCTCTGCCTGATTTCCTGATGTCCAGCAATGGTGCTGAGCCCCAGAGAAAGCAGGTGTCTGGGAGGGAGGGAGCCTGCTGAGGACGGGCCACACGCTTGCACACTAGTGCTGTGCAGGCCCTGTGGGACCAGGGATGTTGACACGGGAAGTCCCCGGGTCTCTGGCCAGCCCACTCACAGTGCACAGGCCCCGGTGGCCCAGGGAGCAGACACTGTCAGAGTTTGCAAGTGGCTCTCATCTGCTGCAGCTCATACCACTGACCAGAAACCCCAGCAGTGGGGTCTAGGCCATGATACAGGAGACGCTGTCTCCCACCCGTGAGGTCTGCAGTCTTCCGGAGATAGGATGGGGGTGAGACACAGACAGTGGAGGCAAGTCTGCACCTCCTTCCCAACCTAGAGTAAATATTCAGGGGAGAAAAAAGAGAGACATGGGCTTCTGCTGCCAGGCTACCTCCTTCAGGGACATACTCAGGCCAGGCAGCAGGCAGCTGTTGCCCATGTGCCCCATCTGGGCCTATGAACCAGCCTACCTCAGGGTCAGTGTCTGACTCCCGCTCACAGCCCAGCCCTTGAGGAAACAGGTGGATTGTCCTTTAGGATTTGAACAAAATGCACAGGAAGAGATGGCAAGTACCCAGAGTGTCCCCACTGCTCAGGGAGCTCTGCAGCCACTGTGCTGACCTGGGTGGCTACACGTCAGGTATGTAATTCTGCACAGCCCAGGAATTGGGCCAAAGAGTCATCATGTTCCCACAAGTACCCAGCCCAGAGGCTCTACCTACACCACAAACCGCCAGGTGCTCAGGGGACTTTATTCTGCAAGAAACATTAAGCTGCTGAACTTGCAAAGAACTGTGGAAGCCCAGACCTGGAAAGCCCCTTGGCTATCATCTGGACCAGCACTCACCAGATGAACATGGTCCTCCCCACAGGGGAGGGTCCCCAGAGCAGAGGGAGCAAGGGCCCTCACCAGACTCAGGGACACCACGATGACATCTGCAGCATCTGCCTCCAGTTCCTTCCCTGCCCCGTGTCTCCATCTTCTTATAAACATCCCCATTAGATGCTCTGTGGCTGCTTAGGGCTCACACCTCAACACTTGGTCCTGAATCCCCAAAGTGACTTCTTGCGTTGGCCCCCCTGATTCAATGCTCATTTCACCCTTAACCTGCGAAACTGAGCTTCTCTTTCCCACACACCCAGGGGAATCATCCTGAAGTCTGGTCCCAAAATTAATTCCTGAGATTGACCTTTTCCCCCTCCCCTGTCCACTTTGGCTAGTCCTTCTGTCACATCCCAGGGTCCTTCTGGGAGCACAGGGCACTCACAGCCTGCTGAGCAGCTCTCAGAACTCCTGGCAGGTCCAGCCCACATGCAGGAGCCCTGCTCTCCTCAGACCCTGCATCAACAGCAGAACTCTCGCTGCCCTGCCTCCTGCCTGAGACCCGCACATTCCAGCAAGGACGCCGAGGCCCAGTGGGTGCAGCACACGCCTCCTGAGCCTTTGGCTGCCAAACCTGCAGGCAGCCTCCCGTGATCCACACTGCCTCCCAGCAATGCTGCGGTGTCTGTCTGGAACACAACAGCCATTCAATAAATATTCAATGGAATGAATGAACTTACCAATTTTAGGTAATTCTAACTGCTACAGATTTCTCTTTCCATCACCCCATACTTGGCCTCCCTCCCGCCACCCTCCATGTACTCTAGAGGGTCCAGGGTAGGCCTAGGGTGTGTCTGGGCACTTGTACTGCTTGGTGGCAGCAGCCAGACCTTCCTGAGTCACCTGTGCTGACAGCACAGCATTCCGACTCCTGCATCTATGAGCACATCCATCAGGGATGTCAGTGGCCACCATGTAGAGATGGCTGGACTGATGCCTGAAGGCCAAAGAAACCTCCAACCACACCGGCAAGCTGATCCACAGAGCACAGGCTGCCCTTGTGCCAGGAGACAGAAGGCATTTCCTGCAGAAGACACCTGGGCCAGCCAAGCAGGTGGTCACCAAGGCAGGCGCTACCAGAAAAGGTTGATGGGCTCCATGTGGTTCCACTGTAGCAGGGCTGAGACTGTCACAAAGTTTTCACAGAGAGATGCCCTATTAGCAGCTTCGTAAGAAGATAAATGAGAGTGGTACAGGGTTGTAATGGAGAAAGGTAACAACAGATGCTCTCTGATTTCCCCAAAATACTGAGGATGCAGAGAATATGGAGAACTGGCAGAGGGCATGGACCACAGAGGGCTAATGCCCAGGGTTCTGTCTACACTGCTTCCTTCCTCAACCTGGACACCTGGGCTCTGTCCACACTAGTTCTTTCCTAGACCTGGATACATAGGCTGTGTCTACCCTGGTTCCTTCCTGGACCTGGACACCTGGGCTCTGTCTACCCTGGTTCATTCCTGGACCTGGACACCTGGGCTCTCTCTATAGGCCTTTCTGATTGGGGTGGTGGCTCTGCTTCTATGTTTCTTCTTGGGGATTGTCCTGGTCAAGACAGCTCTGGCACTCTTGGGCCAATTGGTGGTTGACATCCCATCAGCCTCCTCTCACTCTTCTCTGCAGGGATCATTGCAGCTGAGTGACAAGTGCCTCTGCCTTTCTTTTCCATCTGAGACCTGTGCAACTTTGTCTACCCCTGCTTTCATTTCCCCCTTTGCAATATGGCCATTGTGTACTTCCAGCAGTACCGACCCCCATCTGTAAGGCTGGTGAACGGCTCACATGGAGCTGTCCTCCCTGTGTTGGGGGCCACTGAGGCCATGCTGCCCCCACACCAGGGCTGCAGTCTCTGTCTCTGCCGCTGGGCCCTCAGCCCTCACGGATATGGCAGAGAGCAAAGTAACACTTGCCAGCCAGATCCAGGGACTAGGGCAGAGCAACTCTGATTCTCAGGCATTTCCAGAGTGGGAGTCATGAACTAGGAATGGCATTTAATAGTCTGCAAAGAGTGGTTTTTACTTCTTTAAATGGTGGAGAAAAAAAAAGAATAGTGTTTTATGACACATGAAAAGTGTACATAACTCGAATTTCAGCATTTACAAATAAACTTGTCTTAGACACAGTGTATGGATGGTCTGCTATGACCACCACAGTGAGCAGTCAGGCAAAGACCCCAGAGCCCACAAGGGGAGGGCTTGCTTCACGCAGCTCTTCCAGAAACCAGTGACCTCTGTGCTGTGCCCTGTGCTGGCATCTCCAAGTGTCTCCCTGACCCTAGGAACTGGGCCGGCTCACTCAGCATGCTCACGGGCTTTCCAGAGGAAGATTGATTTGTACAGAGTACATGGAAAAGGCAATGAGCGTGACCTGAGGGCACAGACTGTGTGTTTGCGCTTTCCCATGTTCCCTGCTGAGGCCGGGCCCTGTGTGGCTGTATTGAAGACACAGCCCCTAGGCAAGCAGCTGAGGTCATTGAGGTCGTGGGGTGGCTCCTTATAGGGGCATGCTGCAGAGCCCACCGTTCATGTGCTCACAGCTTCCCTGGGGCTGCCGGCTGCAGAGCGCTGGGCAGGCAGCCTCTGCTGTGGCTTCTGTCTTAACCAAGCCTTGCTGAGACACACTTGGGCACCAAGGAGCCAGGGATCCTGCTAAAAGTTCCCAACAGTGTGGGGGCAGTTTTAGAACTAGGCAATGGGAACAGACAGAAGAATCTGAGGGTCAGGAAGGGATGTGGATGTTGGGGCGCCTCTAAGGAAGGTTGTCGAGAAAAATTGAAGGAGGTGTCACCTCAGCGGAGGCTGCAGAGCCTGGAGGATGGAGCTGGTGTCTCTGCTGCATCTCTCCGCAGTGCTGTGGGCAGGGGCACCTCCTCCCCAGGGCTCTGTCCTGTGAGGGCCACAGGGCCACAAGGACAGGCCAGGGAGCAGGGTGGCCACAGAGGACAGTGGCCCTGATGCTCAGACAGGGGCACAAGGCACCCTCCCTCTAGGGTCATAGGAGGCCTGGAGATGCTCCATTCCTAATTCTGCCACTCCACGGTGGCCTCACCAGTGGCCCCCATGTTTTTCCTTTACCACAGGCAAATAACCACCATGGCCGCAGTTCGGAATTGGAGAGGAAATGGTTTGTTGGTTTCTGAGTTCCTAAACGTACAGCCGTTACCTCCCAGGCTCAGTGCTCAGGGAGGAGGCTTTTGCAGACAGAGCCTGTCTCCCCTATTCCAAGGGAGCATGGCGGAGGTTCAGGGCCTTCCACAAGGCCAGTGCAGACTGGTCGGGACAGGCAGAGGCTCTGCCAGGCTGCAAGTGGCCAGCATCACAGCTGCAAACACAGACCAGGGGCAGCCCTGACACACCCTCAGGTGTTGATTTCCCACCTACCGGCTTTTCACAGGCAGCTTTTCTCACTGTCAGGCATAAGCTCTTGGGGTAGATAACAAAATGTCCTTGCTTTTTAGCAGCGTAAGAAACAAGTATTACATCATAAATAATTTGTTTAAATTTGTCTGTTGTTAAAGTAAGTAGTATATTTATGTAGATCTTAAATAATATTCATATGATGTCCTCATTTAGCAACATGGTGTGCAGTCTGCTTTCAAAGTAAATGTATGAAAAATGCCTACCTGTCAGTAAATTTAAAGCAAATCATTACGTTGTATTTCATTTAAAAACTAGATGTGCAAGTATATTAAAATTTGGAATTTCTTTTTTTTTTTTTTTTTTTTTTTTTAGACAGAGCCTCAAGTTGTCACCCTGGATAGAGTGCTATGGCTTCACAGCTCACAGCAACCTCCAATTCCTGGGCTCAAGTGAGTCTTCTGCCTCTGCCTCCCAAGTAGCTGGGACTACAGGTGCCCGCCACAACGCCCGGCCATTTTTTGGTTGTAGCCATCATTGTTGTTTGGCGGGCCTGGGCTGGGTTTGAACCTGCCAGCTCAGGTGTACATGGCTGGCGCCTTAGCCTGTTGAGCCACAGGCGCCAAGCCAAAATTTGGAATTTCTTTCATGTAATACTTTTTACTAAATTACTTTTTACCAAATTACTTTTGTAATCCAAAGTTTAGAATCTTTTTCAGAGCTTTAAAGATCTGCTTCTCTAGAGATCATACTTTGTTTGCAAATCATGCGAGGGGTTTTGGGACATGTTTGAAGCTCTTTGAAAACAGCAAGTTGACAGCATGACACCTTATCTTAACAGTGAGTGGAAAGCAAAGTGACCACAGCCACAGCCACATTCCTCTACAGTCGGTGAAAAGCTGCCATCACCACAATCCTCTTCTTTGGCTTGGAGGGAGGAGAGATACCCAGTATTACATGAGGCCCTACCCAGCGAATGCAGCCAAAGATGCCCAAGGCTCCTTCGTGGATGTGTTGTGACTTTTCAGTGCTATGGCCTTTCCTGGACTTCCTAATAGCCACTGTCAACTTATGCCAAGCAGCATGTGAGGATCACAGGGACCCTTGTTACTGTGTAAGGTGAAGACAACTGCATGGCCATGTGTCCTTCAGCTCCTCAACCCCCAGAGTGACAGAGCCAAGCCCACGCAAAGTCTATATGTGCCAAGGTGGCACACACCGGGAGGCTCCTGAACCAACCCTTTTTAAAGGGAAAACAATATTAAAGTAAAATGGATGTTTCTGAATTTTTAAGTAGAGGTTGAAGCACCTTCACCTCTTTAAGCACCTTGGTCCTCTAGTGTGAGCGTCTTCCTCAGTCCTTGGCAGTTTGCAAACACTCCAGATCTTCGTCCAGTCCAGTTGTTACTAGAGTTTAACCTGCATGCTTGTGGGTCATGACCTCCAGGGCCCTCAGGCCCATGAGAGGAGCAGGCAGGGTGGCCGCAGAGACTTGTCCTTAGTCCCCACCCGGGTCTCCTTTCAATATTTACCCCCAAGCATTTCAGTCTCCTAGTTTTCCAGTAAATGAGTCATTATGAAAACTCTTGTTTGTCTACACTAAATATCTCAGTTAAAACATTCCAAAAGCGTGACCCAGAACTTGGCACCTTTGTGTTTGCACAAAACAGCTGGCTGGAGAGTTTGAGTCTTGAGGGCCAGAGCCGCCTCCTGCTGCCCAGTCCCTGAGGGGCTCCCATTGTCCCTGTGTACACTAGGAGCCAGTGCTGCCCTCAGAAGGGTGCTGGCCACAGGCATGCTCATGGATGACTCTTGGGATGCCCTGGTACCAGGCACACTTGCGCCTTTCAGATGCCAGGACTGGGCTGTCTGTGTCCTGAGAGCATGGACGTTGCAACAGAAGGCTCTGTGGGTTGCACCCAGGAGCTTCTGTTGAGCGGAGTGAAGGCGCACTGGCCCCAGCCATGTGGGACCCATGGGTCTGACAGCAAACAGGCAAATGCTTAGGAGCTGAGCAGTGGCCACAGCCAGCCAGATTGCAGCACAGCATGGCACTGCTATGGTGACTGCTGGGGAAGGCTGCCCACAGCATGCTGGTCATGTGGAAGTGAGACAGAATACATGGGCACCATTGTGTAGGTGGCCAGTGTCCTGAGGGTTGCACAAAACACCAGAAAGCCACCCAAGCCCCGTGCTGGCTCTCAGGCCTATGCTCTGTGGAGTAGGAACTCTGCCTACCTTGGGCCCAGTGTCATTTCACATGGTGGCTATACTCCTGAAATGCATGTGTAAATCACCAACTTGAAATTAAAGCCATGTTTTAATGTATTAAAAAAGTTCACAAGTTATTCCCTAGGAGATTTGCTCAAAGAGTAAAGGCACATTTTACAAAATGTGCTCACTTTAGTCTCCACGAGAGTTTTGCAAAGACACCAGGGCCGTGTCCTCACGCAGGAGCCCCGGGTGTGGGTCTGGGGGCTCCAGTAACTGGACTGTGACACCTCCACCCCTGTTGTCTCCCCATGGATACTGGTTGTAACAGGAAGTGGACAGTCTCTGACCCTTTTTCTGTGAACTTGGCTTGTCCTGGATGAACAGTCAGAAGGACACAGGAGTTTCCATCCTGCCTCTGCCCAGCCACAGGGATCGGGGGGTAGGCCATGCGGTTTCTAGATGATTTGAAAACTATTTTAAGTGATGTCAAACATGTCCTTTTTGAGAACTTAATTTTCAGCGAGTTTTAGTCTCAGGGTAGCGTCACAGAGCAGCACAGAGCATGTCCTGACTCCCCAGCCGCAGCTCCCCCGTGTGACTGTCCTTGGGGCAGCCACACAGCACAGAAGCCGTCAGGAAGGCAGTGTCCACACACTGACTGGGGCGGTGGCATCTGCACACTGACACAGACTAAACTACCAGGCCTGGCTCACCTTCCCAGTTCCCGCTGAGTCCCCCGCTGCTGCAGCTGCCTGTGCCATAGCCCCAGTCTGTGACGTACCTCGTTGGATCCGTCCGATGGACTGGGGTCACATGCACTTTTGGCAAGAATGCTGCAGAAGAGGGCTGTTCCCTCACTGGTACATGGTGCATGAGGCTTACCATGTCCACACAGCTGACCACTGGCCACGTAGGCCTCCATCAGTTGGAGGACTGCTGTTTCTACCATGTTTTTCCACTACAAAATAATCCCTCTTGGCAGACAATAAATCTCTTCTTAGCTAACTCATCATATATACCTATTACATACACCCATATTCAAAATTTGAAAGATCAAATTAAATACCTCCCAGGAATGAAGGTGGCTGGTGCCACATCCTGCCCTGCACAGGGCCTCTCTGTGACCTTCTGAGGCTACCAAGGTGGTGCTAGTATGTCCCCAAGCCAGAAACTGTCCTCCAGTTTCTGATCCTCTGCTGGGAGAGGCTGCCTGTGTGCCCAGGGACGTGAGGAGAACTCTTGTTGAACTCCCTCTGGAGAATGGCGTCTGTAGATAACTGTGTCAGCTAAAATAGATCAGACCTCCACTTCTCCAGGGAGCCTGAGGATGCTCAGGACCACAGCTCACCAGGACTGGTCCCAGAAGGAGACACTGGGAGGCCCCAATCAGCTCAGCGGGTTAGCTGGTTCTGAGGACACAGTGGCCTGGCAGCAGTGCTTCTTGGGTGATGGGTCCAGCCCACAGATCTGCGGCTTCTGCAGACTCACATCTGAGCAGACCTGGTGGTTGTCCAGAAAAGAAGGGCTGGGAAAGAGTAGCTGCTCTCTAAGCAGCAAAGGCTACAAGCTTCTCTCTTTGCTCTGGGCCATGGGCCAGGTGAGCCCCGAAATACACAATGGTGTCCCCGGTGGGGCAGAGACCGAGGACGCAGGGAGACAGCTTCCCTGTCACCAGGGACCTCAGCCAGGGACCGTGGCCATTGTTCTGCTGCCCAAGTCCCCCCTGGGCAGCAGTGACTGCTGCTCATCAGTGCCCATGGGAAACACAAGGTCGCTGGTCCCACACGGGGTCAAAATCAAGACCAAGATTTTAATTTGTGATGGGGGCCAGGGCTGCCTCCTGGTCACTCCGCAGCCGTCCTCCGGATCCCTCACAGCCTGGAAGTGGGCCTGTTTCACTCATGGGCTCAGAAGGGGAAGACCATGTCTCTGTGGATCGAAAATGAGTGACTGAGACAGAAATCTCCATCGACGGAGGTTTATTAAGCCAAAGCTGAGGAAGCATCTGGGGCAAATGAACCACAGACAAGCTGTGGCTATTTTCCTGAAAAGGAATTTGGAAATTTCAGCACTTAAAAGGGAGTAGGGCATGCAGAAGGGAGGAGAACAAGCGTGGGTGTGTAGGGGACACATGTTTATGTTGTTTATGTAAGACAGGGTGGGTGGTGTTAGGAGTAAAAGGGCTGTGAAGGGGTGTCGTCTGGCGCTGTCTCTCCTGCTCTGCATCGGGGAAGGTGAACTTGCAATTCGTTGTTTGTGTGGAATCGAGCGGCTTTAGCAGGAGCTGGAGTCCTGGATGAAGCCTGGAGACCCAGCTCTAGCGTCTCACTGTGTCCTTGCTCTCGAAGGCCAGCCAGGAATGTCCTCATGAAGGACTGTGGGACCAGCTCTCACAGGGCCTGAGGCCTTTACCTGCCCTTTTGCGTGGGAGTTGGGGGGAGGGGGGTCCTGAGTCTTTGTTTTCGTTTTACTTGTCCAAACACAGAATGGAGCATACAGTGATTGGCACTACTGGGAAACCCGATGTGTGCATGCGTGGCTCACAAGACGCCGAAACACAGTGGATGCCACGGTGCAAAGTGTCGGCGCAGTGACATTTTAGACCCTGGTGGCGTGGGTGCCTCCCATGTGCTGCCACAGATTCTGCACAGCAACCCGAGAGATGGGCCGTCATCCCTTGTTATTTAAGGCAAGAAAACTGAAGGTCGAAAAAGTTAAACTACTTGCTCAAATCTGCATATTTTGCTACATAGGACGGTCTTTAAACCTAAGGACTCTCATGGCACTCCATGCTTGGAAGTATGAAAGTGGTTGTCAGTTTCTACCCCAGGTGGGGGAGGCATGCTTGTTTCTTAGGGATGAATTACCTCAATTTTATAACTAGCTAAAATATGAGGTGAAAACATCCCCTTTTCACAGCCTGTAAGCATTAGATGTCACTTGGTACAATGAAGAATTGCAGTGATTCCCACCAAAGAAGAAATTTACTTGAAATCCATAAAAGATTTGGCCCAGTTTTAAAACTAATTCACAATGTGCTGGGCAGCATCTTGTGCAGGTGATGCCAGGGAGTAGGGCCCCTCCGAGCCAGTCCGGACCCCTCCGCATCTGTGGTGCTAGGGCAAAGAGAACAAACTGAATTGGGGGTCAAATCAGTCAGCTCTGTAAAGAGGTTTCATGGCACAGGCCGGTCAAGGGGAATGCCAGCGCCCAGCTGAACCACTGTG
Source organism: Arctocebus calabarensis (assembly GCA_963573935.1). Classification (NCBI taxonomy): domain Eukaryota; kingdom Metazoa; phylum Chordata; class Mammalia; order Primates; family Lorisidae; genus Arctocebus; species Arctocebus calabarensis. The sequence continues at coordinate 5,943 of CAUYON010204775.1, read as the reverse complement.
TCCCCAGTTCTGTGGCAGAGAGGCCGCCATCCCAGCGAGGTTGGGTGGGGGCTGCCGCTGCAGTGCCCACCGCTGTGCACCAGAGCTGACCACTTTCTCTTGTGTTTTCATGCAGGTACTGTTTGCCCTTCCCCAGACACTGAAGAATTTCTCCAGCCTTGTGTGATCTAATGCCTGCATGGCTTTGATCTGCCGACCTAAGAACAAACAGTGTGGCAGAGGTTCCTATGTCCCTTGGCACAGAGCGGTTCTCCTGCCCCACAGGGAAGCATATACTGGGAGGCAGAAATAAGGCTCCGGATGAACCCCTGCGAGGAGCAGCTTCCCTGCCCTCTCAGCAAAGCCTCTCAGCGACCAACCCTGACTGTGATGTCCCAGTGTGGGCAGCCGAGACTTCCCCGTGTCTGGTCAGTGTCGAGTTGGGTGGGCATCTTCTGCATTATTAAGAATGGGTTGATGTGGCCCAGACTTAACATCCATGGCAGGACCCAGCTTCCCAGAGGATAGTGCAGTGAAGGTGTCCACCACCGCTCCGGAGAGCCAGAGTGTGCAGGGCCCACAGGCGATGTGCTGCCAAGTGCTGCCACAGATTCTGCACAGCAACCAGAGATGATGGGTCTGCAGTGTGGATCCTGTCTGGGCTTAGCGGTGACCAGCAAGTCTCATGGCCCTGTATCCACGGGAGGATAAAGCAATGTGGCTCAGGGCACAAGCGTGTCTCAGGCCTGCCTGCACCAGGGTGGGGGGTGTGGTCACCTGCAGGGACAGTCCCCTCTGCAAGGACAGGACAAGACAGTCCACACTTTGGCTTCTGGTCAGATCTAAGCCAGTGAGATCCTGCTGAGCTCCTACCCTGTTGGAAGTCCTCCTGCATCACATTGTAAAAGCTGCGCTTGCCCATGTGCCCACTGCACGGGGAGGAGCTGCCCAGGGCCTGCCTGTAGCCCTCATGGGCTCAGTACTAACTTTGTGGGGAAGGGTCTGGCCTCTGCACTCAGTGGCCGCAGGTGGGGGAATGTGGGAGTGCATGAAGCCAGGCACCATGCCCCCAAAATGCCCAGCATGTGACCAGGGCCTGCTGTCCAAAGGCAGTTTCCAGACGGAACTGTGCAGAATCACTCCTGTGGACATGCTGCTCACCAGTCCTCAGCCCAGAGGGTGGCAGAGCAGGAGCCATCACTGCCCTGGCTACACAGGCTACAGAGGAGAGAGTGGCCCATCCCTTCTCTCTGTCAGTGTTTTATGATTATGGAAAAATGGTACATAGTTGGCAGTAAGGAAAGGAAGAAGGGAGGGATAAAAACAAACAGAAAGAAACAAAAAGCAAAAGGAGAAAACACCTTCTTTTGAATTCATTTAAAATTATTAAAGGGACTCAGAGAGAGTGACCGAGGTATGCCAGGAATAGGAAGCCCTGCAGAGCCCCTGGGCTTTCTGGAGGGATGTGAGGCCCTGTGCTGCCTGAGACTCATCCTAGAGATGTGTCTGGGTTTCTCATAAGAACTGATGTCTATTTTTTACTATTACAAAAGATGCCCACTGCAGAAAAATGGAAAGATACAGATTGTAGAGAGCCCTGAAAATGTCCCACAGCTTCACCACACACAAGTAGCTCTTGTGAATATCTTTCTAGACCTTCTTCTGTGCCTCTCTGTATGATCTTAAAGATGTGATCTTCTGATGAATATGGGTGTGTGTCTTTAAAAGCAGAATTGCATGCATGATTTCTCCCATGTGGTAGATGAAGGCGTGTGGCTCAGCAAGGTCTGGCAGCTCTTCTGAGGTCATGAGGAGCTGAGTGCTATGGCTGGTGTGGGAGTCTGGTCATCAGCTCTGCCCTCCCCCATTGCCACAGGCCTGAGTCTCAGCTGTCTAAACCTCTTTTCACTTGATGCATAGCTTTTAATGATTCTGTAGAATGTCCTCATATCAATATGTCATAATTTGCCTAAGTATTTCCTTTTATTATTGCACTTTTTGCAATAAAGCACATTGCAATGAACATCTTATAGGCCAATTTGTGTGTTCACAGTTATTTCCTTACACCCTCCCTGATCCCTTGACTCAATGGTGAATTCACTGAACAAACACTGTGCACACTTAAAGAATTTGGGAAAAGTGCTGGCCAATTACTTCCCAGAGAGGGATACAGTCCCCCACCACCACAGTGAAGGAAGGTGCCCCACACCTTCACTCATCTGGGGAATACCTTTCCCAGAGGGAAATAATGGAAGTTTGGCAGAAGCCGTGGCTTGAGTGATTGTTGCCCCCAAATCATGCCGACACTTAACCCCAGTACAGCCATGTCTCCAGGTGTGGCCCCAGCAGGACACTTGAGTCAGGAGATGCCCCAGGAAGGGGTTGGTACCTTCTGGAAGGGCTGGGCTTGGACCCCTCTGCTTTCGCCAGGAGACGACACACCAAGAAGGGGTTTAACAATGCCTGAGCCACAAACTTGGGCTTCCCAACTGCAGAACAGTAGAACATAAACCTCAGATCTCTGCAGCAGCCAGAATATGGGGTAATATCACAATTTCTGCTCTAGAACTCTGGCCGACATTCAAGGAAGCCTCAGAGTGGCCCAAAGGTAGTCACAGTCCCCATTGCTTCTCAATTGCCTGCTGGGGACATGGTCCTAATTCAATAATTTGGAATTGCAATTAAATTTTGAGATAGTGGCCATGCCTGTAATCCCAACATCTAGGAGACTAAGGTGGGTGGATCGCTTGAGACCAGGAGTTTGAGACCAGCCTAAGCAAAAATGAAATTCCATCTCTCTCGAAAATAGAAAAATCAGTAGGACCTTGTGGTGAGTGCCTGTAGTCCCAGCTACTCAGGAGGCTGAGGCAGGAGGATTGCTTGAGCCTAAGAGTTTGAAGTTGCTGTGAGCTGTGACACCACAGCACTCCAGGCTAGACTACAGAGTGAGACTCTGTCACACAAAAAATAAAAATACCTTTGACAGACCCTTCCACCCACAATTAGTTTAGAAGTGTGCACGTTCCTTGTAGCCCCTGTTTACATGCAAGCTCTGTGAGCTCTGCCTAAGAGCCCGAGGGGCACATCCGGGCCATGCCCTGAGCTAGGGCTTCAGTAAGATTATGAATGCCAGTGGGAGGGTTTCTGTGTACAAATGGGAGCCGGCCCAGCTTGCTGTCATTCTGAAACTTCCCAGATGGGCAGGAGGAGTCACTGCGTCACCCACTCCAGTCATGGTGGCCCAGGAGGGTGGCGCCTCCCCCAGGATGTGGAGCAGCCTCCTCAGCCCTTCTCAAGTGGGATGAGAAGGCAGGAAGCTTCTGGGAACTCAGCAGACTCTTCTTCTCTGTGGGTTCTCGGAAAACACAGGGTTTGTCCCCCCGAGCACCAGGTGTTTGCAGGGAACCTCCCTTTGTGACCTAACACTGCACCCAGAACCCAGACAAGAGACCAACGTGGACCCTGCACCACTGACACTCTTTGTCCATGTCCTGTCCTCTGATGTGATAAAATTTGGGGTTTTACAGTATTGGCTAATTCCTCTGTTTTGCTTAATTGAATCAAGGTGTTCCTTTGTAAAACTTGTCAGATTTCCAGAGCCTTTCGGGCCCTGGTTGAAAACATAACTGTCCTGCTCTGTTCCTGGGTCACCTCAGCAGGCCTGACAGGCCTGAGTGTGAGTGCCCAACGTGCCCGTTGGATGAGGACCCGGAATCACCCGCGTGGTAAACACGGTGGCTTCAGACAAGCAGACTCCCAACCTAGGGAGCCGCCAGTGAGCTCCCTGGGCCCTCTGTGAGCCAGGTGCAGGAAGGACCCTAGCAGCAGAAGCCAGAAAAGGAAGGATCCCTAGCTCCCTGTGTCTGCGCCCCAACCCTGCTGCCCATTGGAGTGACACCTATAGTGTATGCCCTTTGACCTGCGTGGGATTACATCAGCTTCCTTCACAGAGCTGTCACAGGGTGGGCCGAGGTGCACGGAGGTGCTCACAGGTGCGGCCTGCTCATACCAAGCTCTGGGAACCTTCTGCAGACTAGGCCCTATGAGCATCTCCTTCTGTCTGTTTGTTTCTGGATGTCTCTGTCGCTCTTTCCTTCTCACTCTTTCCCGCCTCTCCCCCTCTCTTCCTCCCCCCCATTGCTCCCCTCTCTTTCTCTCTCTGCCTACTTCCCATTCTGGCTTCAGGCCTATTCCAGCAGAGTGCTGTGGCTACCCGGGCCCCTGGCCCCCTGGGCTCTGATATGCCCTAGGCGGCCACTGTGAGAGGCCTGTGGCTCAGCTCTTCCTTAAATCCAGATGTTCTTCTTGAGTTCAGTGAGTCACCAGGGCTCTTCAGGACATCGGCTCTCAGGGAAGAGTAATTTATAAGGAAATGTAGCTTCCTAGGTGTTTGATTAATTTATTAATTAAATTATCAGTTTGCCCTGCTATCTCTGTTGTTTGATCACTGTCCTTAATGAGCCTGTTATCTGTGTTGTGTAACCTTCACATGAATAGATTTTAGGGATTCTTAGGGCCTTGCTCAGAGTGACTCCCTTGAGCTATGAGTTGGTGGCTCTGGCACTGCCCTATGTAGTTGACACAGGGGACATAGTTCTCTCCTTTGACCTCAGACGTCTACAGGCAGCACCCCATACAACTATGCTCAGCTCCCAACACCACCACCATCATCATCAATGGTCCATCATCAGCAATGGTCCATAATCTCTACTGGTCCTTCATCATCAAAGATACATCATCATGAATGGCCGTTCATCACTAATGGTCCTTCATCATCAATGGCCTTTCATCACCAATGGTCCATAATCTCTAATGGTCCTTCATCATTAATGATACATCATCACGAATGGTCCTTCATCACCAGTAGTCCTCCATCATCAATGGCCCATCATCACCCATGCTCCATCATTACCAATGGCCCTTCCTCATCAGTGCTTCAACCTCACCAGTAGTCTGTCATCATCAATGGTCTTTCATCATCAATGCTCCATCATCACCAATTGCCCTCCATCACCAATAACCCATCATTACCAATGGCCCTTCATCACCAATGGACCTTCATCACCAAAGGCCCTTCATGAGCAATGATCCATCACTAGTGACCTTTCAGCAACAGTGGTCCTTCATCACTAATAGTCATCATCACCTGTGCTCTGTCACCATTGGTTCTTCATCTTCAGGACTCAGTGGTCCTTCAGCACAGATAGTACTGAGCATCTCAGTGGAAGACCCATGGCAGAGGAGGCAGCCTGTTTGCCAAGAAGGCTGGAATAAAGAGAGAGAGGAAGGGGGATGGTTGGGACATAGAGGAATAAACTGAGAGGACCCTCTGAGCACTTGAAGGACACCCTTCTTATTTCAGATTTGAAACCTGGAGAAATGTGTACCTGTTGTGACATTCCCTGGAAGGAATGTCAATGCCCTGTGTTCCCTCACGGCCACCACCTGCTGGGAGCATGCACTCCCAACCCACCTCTGCAAAGCCTAATGTAAGGCCTCTGGCCAAGGGCAGGGCTGGAGCGCTGCTTTCTCTGGCCTGCAACTAGTCCAGCAGCTCTCCAGGAAGGAGGCGCCAGCCCAGGTGGAATGCCAGAGTGGATGCAAGATCGACTCCTCTCCCTCCTTTAAGTACTGGAATATGGACACTGAGCCAATTCCCTGAGGGAACTTTAGCACTGCCTGAGACCAAGCCCCAGGAACAACCCTGTGTGGCCAGGGACAAGGGTGGGGCAGAGCTGCTCTTCCCTTAACTCAGCCTGAGTTCCCTGGAGTACAGCCCAGAAAGGACTGTGGATACTATGAAGAGAGAGGGGAGAAAAGGAAGGAGAGAGGGAGGGAGAGGGAAAGAGAGAGCAAGAGAGGGAAATAAAGAGAGAGAGAGAGGTAGAGAGGCAAAAAGAGGGGGAGGAGAGAGGGAGGGGGAGAGAGAAGGAGGAGGGAGGGAGGAAGAGGAAGAGAGGGAGG
>CAUYON010204772.1:0-21466 GCA_963573935.1 Arctocebus calabarensis | reverse complement strand
TGTTTTTTCAGCTTGACTATTATTGGTATATATAAAGGCTACAGATTTATGAGTGTTGATTTTGTAGCCTGAGACATTGCTATATTCCTTGATCACTTCTAAAAGTTTCATAGTAGAATCCTTGGTGTTTTCCAGATATACTCTATCCATTTTTAAAATGAGAAAGAGTCTCACCTGAGTTCTGCAATAGAATGAAAGAATGGTAATTTTCTCTTAAACTCTCCTGTTTATAATTTTAAAAAAATGGGGGTAGTTAGTGTGTTTTAGCTTTCAACTGAGGGCACAAGATAACATCTGTGCACACGGAATCTTTAAGAAAGACAGAAGACTAAAAGTGATTTAAAGCCCTTATTCTAAATGTCAGTTACAAGAGGTTAGTTATTTCAACTTACTTCTTTCTCTTAAATCTTTCTAAAATAAAACACTAAAGGGGCGAAGGAAACCTTGTGATGAATTTCACTTCATCTAGTTCAGAGAGAACAACTGAAAGGGAAGGTCACAGAACTCCTTACTAAATCATGATTTCCCAATTGACATCATAATATTCTATAATATCCTAATCCAGCAGAATATCTTATGTTGCTCTTTGTCATTATAGTAATCTCTTGGATTGACCCATTTCAAAAATAACTTTTCCAAAATAGATGGCATATATTCCGATCACATATGCAAATCAAACAGTTGAAATTGTTCAGTATTATCTATCGACAATAGTTAGTGAGAAATACGAGCATTAATGCCAAAGCTGCTTCCGCATTTCAATAATTAGCTGACAATCTAGTAAGACTGGTCATTAAAATGACTACACTTTGATAATCAACAAGATACAACAATTGGAAAGCTGATGGGAAAACACATTTTACTGTGATCAACTTTCTTTAAATGCAATATATGCTTTATATTAATACAAATGGAAAACCAAGGGGAAAAAATGAAATGAAAGTTTATTTAATTTCACTTTTGAAAATGCCTCAAAAAATGTTTTTAACAAGTTTTTCTCCAAATAGCTTTCAGAAAACAAAAAATAAATACATAAAAAGAAGCAGAAAATTCAACTCAAATGAGCTGAGACATTTTGCTATCTTATATAACAAACTTCTAAATTATAATCCATAATAACCAAATAATAAAACTGACTCAGAGAATGACTCAAGACACATAATTTTACTTTAAAGTATTCACATAAAATTAGATCTTCCAATACATCCAACTTATTCCAATACAATTTTTAATGCCATTCATCAATACTGGTATATCTTGAATTTAGTTTTACTGCATCTAGTGGTAAACAGTTACAAGAAAACATACTAAACTCTGTAGTCCTCATTTAGTCAGTTCCAGAAACGCAGACTATACATATCATAGTTCAATATACAGCAGTGTTTAAAAAATACTGATTTAAAAAGGTAATTTACTACAAAAGTTCATCTAGATTTAATCAAATTTGTTCCAGTTGTGTTTTATTGTTTTAAAACAAATAGAATGAAGAAGGAGGTAATGCAATGGCATGCACTCCCTATTCATATCTTTCAAAATTAGTACTTGCAAAAGTTTAAAGATGCTACAAATACCCTACATGGCTGGGCCACAGATTTCACTGTACTCCACACTGAAATGCGGCTCTAAACAAATCAGTGTTGTTTCAACATGAGCACAGGATATTTTAGATTTGAAAACATAACAAATGCTATGGCCCTTGATTCCTATTAAAATTAATGTGACTAAACTAGTCAAATGAAAAATAATTGTGAAAGTCAGACCACAGGCAAAAGAGAAAATACCTACCACAAAGCTATGAGTTTATAAAAAGCAAACATATGCCTCTTGTTTCTGTCGACTAATTAAATCACATCAGACACTAAGAAATTTAAACGTAAACCCTCAAAATGTCAAATAAGCATATTATGGAAAACTCCATATTTCCCTTTAGGTAAATAAGTATGTACATTAATTTTGCAGGTTATATAATGCCTTTATTCCTTTAGATAAACTTCAAAGTAATCAGCTTATAAAATAATAAAAGTATTTTGGGGTAAGGCAGCATCCATAGCTCACTGGGTAGGGCGCCGGCCATATACACCTAGGCTGGCAGGTTCGAACCTGCCCTGGGCCTGCTAAACAACAATGACAACAGCAACAGAAAAATAGCCAAGGTGCTGTGGCAGTGACTGTAGTCCCAGCTGCTTGGGAGGCTGAGGTAAGAGAATTGCTTAAGCCCAAAAGTTTGAGATTGCTGTGAGCTGTGATGCCAAAGCACTCTACGGAGGGTGACATAATGAGACTCTTTCTAAAAAAAAAAAAAGTATTTTAGGGTAAAATGATCTCATCTCATACTTTCCTGTGTATAAAAAAGAAATCAAATTTTAAAATATATATAACTTCTGTTCCTTCCTTCCTTCTTTATTTCATCCAATTAGAATGTTTAATTTAATGACCATCATATATACCTCTATAAATAAAACTCTGAAAACCTTTACTATTAGCAACTGCCAAAGGGTGGAAGCAACCTAAGTCTCCATTAAGAGATGAATGGATAAACAAAATGTGATGTAAACAGAAAATGGACTATTAATCAGTCTTAAAAAGAAAGGAAATGCTTACAAATGCTACAAAATGGATAAACTTTGAAGACATTATGTTGTGACACCACAACACTCTACTCAGCGCCACATAGTGAGACTCTGTCTCAAAAAAAAAAAAAAATTAAAATGGCAAATTGCATGTTGCATATTTTTTCCAAATAAAATGAAATATTAGCTGTATCTATCCTTTGCTCTCCTTTATATTTTAGTTAAAATATAATGGAATTTTTGTAATACTTTAGCAAATATTTCATGCCATCTACTTATAAATCTACTTATAAAGTTACTATTTCTTTATAATAATAAATAAAATTGAAAATATATCCAAAACAAAGCAACACACTCTCTAATAAATGAGAGAATGCATTGCAAAACAGTGGAGAATTCTCATTTGGGACAATAAAGTTGAGTAAGGCCTAGAACTACACATTTTTAATTCATTCTTTCCATCTGGAAAGCTGTAGTCACATGATCTGTATACATCTAGGACCATATGCCTTTTAGGTGACATCAATATTTCTCACAACCTCGGATTATGTCTTTTCAAATCACAATGAGATAAGCAAATTGTCTAAAGTCATCTTGCCGACCTTAGAAATCAAGTTTTGCAACTCTCTGTGAAAGAAGTGATAAATCACAGCTTTTATATCATGCAGTCTTACAAAATGAGAGAAGAATCAAAGTATTTTCCCTAAAAATTATTATTATGAGGAGAAAAAATTAAGTTAGATGAAATAATAAATTAAATTCCTATGTATAAAATCACTGAGTTTTCTGCAATTCCTTCCCAAATTAGACCTAAATATTATGCAAGAAGGTCTGTAAATGTTCTCCTCTAATCCGTCCTCCACAAATAATGGTTTCATGTGGCTGTTTAAACATACCCATAGAAAAACCCACAAGGGAGAAAGAATGTGTGGGAAACTTGGGCAGCCTCACATTTCCAGTAGATTTACCAATCTGATTTTTGTTAAAATGAAAATAGGATGTTGCACAATGAGAGAGAATGCAAAAAAATATATTTTTAATGTGTTGTCATCCTTTTCAGTGGATCCCAGCAAAAAACATAATTGGTACTTTTCACTCTCCCTGTATCTCATTCTTAGGAATCCTGTCTTTGCATGTATATGGATGTCCATATAATAAATGTAATACTAAAACTATAATGAAACTACACCCGTAGGTATTCACTATTTCAAGTATTAAGAAGAAATTTCACACGTGAATTTCTCTCTGTCACCACAAATTTCTTGAGAAGAATCAACTCTGAAAAGCTTTAAAAGACTATTAATTTAGCCTAGTCTTTAAAATTAATTAAAGTACTTGATGAGAGATATAATTGGAAAATAGCAAGTATTAATTCATTTAGAAATACACAGCAAGTGCGGCGCCTGTGGTGCAGTGAGTAGGGTGCCTGGCCCTATATACGGAGGGTGGCAGGTTCAAATCCAGCCCCAGCCAAACTGCAGCAATAACAAAAATAGCGGGCATTGTGGAGGGCACCTGTTGTCCCAGCTACTTGGGAGGCTGAGGCAAGAGGATCGCCTAAGCCCAAGAGCTGGAGGTTGCTGTGAGCTGTGATGCCACAGCAGTCTACTGAGGGTGACAAAGTGAGACTTTGTCTCTAAAAATAAAATTAAATTAAATTAAAATAAAAAAATAAAAAAGAAATATGTAGCAAATTGTAAATGTATACAACAATATATAACTGGTCTCCAAAATGTCCTGCCATTACTACAAAGTAGAGTTTTTAACACCACAAAAATAAATATTAACTATGAATTGGCATATACCTTCCCAAAAAAGCAACTTGATTCATTCTTTTCCATGCTTACATTGTCCACAGCACTTAGAACCATAGTAAATTGAAATGCTTCACAGATGTGTTAATTTTTCTTTGTCAGGAAGGTCAAGAAAATACAAAGCTGCAAAAGAACTGAAAATCAACATTCAAATTTCACTAAGAAAGGCAGGGTACTGTATTATCAACCCTTCCATGAGTTCTAAATTTACTCTCCAATTTAGAAGATTAAAATGGAAACTTCTTACCAATTATCAAACTAATGCAGGGATTTAGTGAAAGCAACCTCAGCCTACTTCTCAGTTGCTGCCCCATCACTTCCTAGCTTCCCACTCAACAGCAAAGGCCTTGCAAATTGGATGCCAGGGTCAACAGGCTGTGGTTATCTGCCATAGCCTGTCCCTGCACACACAGGAACTCTACAACAAAGCAGGCATAGGAAGGGTGGGCCTAGTGTAAGAATATTATGAAACTTTCCATTCAATTAAAAGAAAAATACCCATCTGCATCAACAGGCTGACAAAAACCCACAATACAAATAAAGATTCCCATGCCAAACTCTTTCTGGTAATCATCGAGTTGGGCAAGGATGATACAATAATAAACAGGTGAAATGACATTTCTCTGACATGAAACAGACGTTCCCTTCAACTCTGGACATATCTATTTAAAATAACGGTTAAATAAAGACTTCCTTAAATGGTGCGGTACCTCTTTTTCACATACACAAAAGGAAAATGAACAATATTAACTTTCTTACTTTAAAGATCAATGTCCATTTCTTTTTCACTCTTCCAAATATCTAAATGGCAATACTGCCCTAGCTATTAATTATATGCACATGTCTTATAATGCAAATTAATCAGGTCAGTAGTCTCTAACAGTACCTTACGAGTCTGTGTCAGTTACTGTCTATATCATAAACTATAGGGTCCTGTCTATTTCATAAACTCTTACTTTGTATTTCTTCAATGTGTGTGTGTGTGTGCATGTGTGTAGTATTTCTTCCGTCACTATGCATTTACATAAGGGAAATAAAACCCAGACCTATACAAAAAACTCGGACATAAATGTTCACAGTAAAAAAAAAAAAAAATGTTCACAGTAGCATTACTTGGAAAAAAAAGTGGAAACAACCCAAATGTCTTTCAACTGATGAACAGATAAGTAAAAAGTGGTAAACCCATGCAATGAACTGTTATTTAATATAAAACATGCTGCAACATGGATGAATCTTAAAAATCTTACTGTATGGCTCGGCGCCTGTGGCTCAACGGGCTAAGGTGCCAGCCACGTACACCTGAGCTGGCGGGTTCAAATCCAGCCCGGGCCTGCCAAACAACAATGACGGCTGCAACCAAAAAATGGCCGGGCGTTGTGGTGGGCGCCTGTAGTCCCAGCTACTTGGAAGGCAGAGGCAAGAGACTTGCTTGAGCCCAGGAATTGGAGGTTGCTGTGAGCTGTGTTGCCATATCTATCCAGGGTGACAGCTTGAGGCTCTGTCTCAAAAAAAAAAAAAAAAAAATCTTACTGTAACTGAAAGAAGCCAGTCACAATAGACTACATAATGTATGATTTCATTCACATGAAATGTTCAGTAGAAACACATTCATGGAGAGAGAAAGTAGACTCAATGGTTGCCTGGATTGGAGGAAGAAGAAGTGAGATAAGTATGAAGAAGAGCTGCTAATAGATAAGGGGTTTCTTTTGGATGGTAATGAATCTCACGTTTCACAAGTCAAAATGTGAACTCTTGATTTCCCACTCCAATCTAATTCTCTCCCACTATTTCCCGTCTGTTTCAGCACCACCATTAGCCCTTTGGTTTGCCTCTAAGTCTAGCAGACATGCCTCCTCACTTTCTCTCATACCGCACAACTTTCCCACCACCAAGTCCTATATTTTTTTCCATCTAAAATCTGTCCTTCTCACTATTTCTACCTTCACTTCCATATGTCCCAGAGACTTTAAGAGTCTCCTATTTGCAGTTTTGCTTCTTGAGATTTTGGTTACCTGCTATTAGTTGTAGTCCAAAAGTATTACATGGAAAATTTCAGAAATAAACAATTCATAAGTTTTCAATCAGAGGTCATTTTGAGCAATGGGATGAAATTCTGCACCGCCCAGCTCCATCCTGCCCTGGATGTGAATCCTCCCCTTGTCTAGCTTGTGTGTCCACACTCCACACCTGTTGGCCAGTCAGTCATGTAGCACCATCTTGGTTGTAAAATCTACCACTGAGGTATGGGAGCACTTGTGTTCTAGTAATCCTTACTTTACTTAATAGCAGCCCCAAAGCAGCAAAGAGGAGTGATACTGGCAATCCAGAAGTACCAAAGAAGCCACAGAGTGCTTCCCTTTAAAGGAAAGATGAAACTTCTCTGCTTAATAAGGGAAGAAAAAACACCATATGCTAATATCTATGGTAAGAACAAATCATCTACTCATGAAATCGTGAAGGAGAAAAAAGAAATGTGTGCTAGTTTTGCTGCCATCCTCCAAACTGCAAAAGTTACAAGTCACAGTGTAATTTTAATTAGGTAGACTGTTAAAATTGTTCTAGCTTATTTTTAGTTGTTGTTAATCTTTCATTGTGCTTAATTTATAAATTAAACTTCATCACAGGGATGTATACATAGGAAAAACATAGTCCATATACACATAGGGTTCCACAATATCAGAGGTTTCAGGCATCCACTGGGGATCTTGGAATGTATCCCTCCTGGATAAGGATGGATAAGGAGGGACTATAGTAGACTTGCTTTCACCCACATTTCCTTACAATTTATTCTCCATGTAGCAACCAGAAAGATCTTTTCAAAAATAAAATCTGAACATATCACTTCCCTGCTTCACATCCTCAAAAAGGCTCGCCAATGCATTAAAGGAAGCTCCAAACTCCCTAACACTGGCTGAAAGGCTTCACTCAATGTGCCCCCTGCTACGTCTCACCAGCACCATGTAACCCTCTCTTACCTCCTAGCTACACTCTGGCTGTGTTGACTTACTTTCTACCCTTGTGCAACCTTATTGTCATCTTCATCTTTTGGCCTGAAATGTCCTTGCCAAATTTTTTCTCATGGTTTGCTTCTCTTTATCGTTAATGCCTCAGCACAAATGCTACCTCTCAGAAGCATCTATCTAAAGTAACCCCACTGAGGTCGCCATCTAATTTATAGCCCCACCCTATTTTCTTCATAGCACCGCCTAGAACTTATCTTTCCAAACGACTCTTTCCACTTCTCCCATCCCAACTTGGTTCACCACTATATTCCCATTAATAAAGAATCATGTCTGCACATAGCAGGTTTTCAATAACTCTTTGTTAATAAATAAGTGTATGAATGAATAATGAGCTGAGAGAATGAGGGTAAGATAAGACGTGAGATCACTTGGGAACTAGAGAAACAAAGATCAATGGCCATAAAAAACTTCTACATAAAAGATACCAAATTTCTGCCTATTAGATAAAAGATAACCAGGAAAAGTATAAAGAAATTGTCTTCTTTTCTAGAATGTTGAAGTCTGAACTTAAGACATTGTTTTGTTTGTGAGAAAGTAAAAAATAGGAATAATTAGATATTAAACATCAACAGTAGCAGCAAAGTGGAGAAGAATGGAAAAAAAGAACAAGGAGGTCACAAAACATTTTATGCAAAAAGAAAAAAATCCAGCACATTCTAATTATACCTCCCTCAATAAAAATCCTTGAGTTTAATGCTTTCCTCAGCAGTAAAGTCAGCTTTGTAATAAACTTAGAAAAACAAATTAAAAACAAAGACAGATTGTTTTTCAATTATTAAGATTTACCAAACCAAAAGTCCTTATCATGAGAGTTACTGAACCAGAGACATGTGGATGGGAAAGTAATAAGGCACAAGAAACGAGGATGCTGCCTGATGAACCTTATTAAACTTTGGTGACAGAACATCCAGGATATGGACAACTTTGAACCATCAAAAGCTGCCTGCAGAGTCTTTTGTTTATGCAGAGAAACTGAATGAAATTGAACAGAAATAAGGGAAACAGGTAATTTTAACTTTGAATTGAAGACTTGCCAGGCTTTGCTTTCAGGTAGAGAAAGAAACATGCTCCCGAACATCCCAGTACGGCAGCATTCTGATAGCCACTGCTGGAGAACACAACTGTCCTCTCAATTTTCCGCTTTCTAACTTTCTCCATATCTCATTTCTCCTGCTAGATGCAACCTAGAAGAACACAGAATGACAACATGAAGGGTGTTGGGCCATTGCTCAGCTTTGGTTTAAATTCTTGTTGTTCAATTCTTACTTACTAGCTGTGTGAATTAAGAAAAATTAAAGTAAAAAAATATGCTTTTCCTTAAATCTTTAAAACATGACAAAATCCCTGTATCCCTGTAGTCTTGCTTTGCCAGGCCCTAGGTCTGCGACCCTTCCCTGGATACTTGGGTGCTAAATTCAAGGCCATATTAAATGTACCTGGTAATGATTCACTACTACTACACAATGTTTTTGGCTACCCTATTTCAACAACCGCCAAAGACTATTTCAGAGTTTTTATTTCTAAACTCTCAACCCCATTCCTGTTTCTATTACTCTTAGCTGAACTGTCACTGTCCTCTTCTCCTTGTCACTCCCAAACCTTTCAGTACCCGTGCTGACTTCTCACTGGTCTGCTGCTCCCTGGGGACAAGGAATGTTATTTTCCCCCAAACTAATTACTCATGCTCAACAACCTTCTGGACTCTGCCCAATTAATTTTACCCTCTTTCCTTGCACTATCAGTCTTTCTCTTCCTTATTTATTCTTTACCCTCTTTCTCCAAATACACTTCAGTTTTATTTATCCCCCAAATTAATTCCCTTGACCTAACTAATCCCTAAAATTACTCCCAACTCTCTCTCTTTTTATTTCCCGTTTTAAAAGATAGTTTTTACACATTATCTCCATTCATCTCAAAAGAAATTTAATGTCTATCCATGCAGAAAACTTATCGAACACCTACCATATTTCAGGCAACATGCTAGGTTCTGAGAGTGTGAAAACGCTCATGACCTTGTCCTGAACACTAAATTCTGCTCTATGGAAAACAAGGTCTTTTCTCAGTTTTCATGTCTTTTTAGTTCTCTCTTTACAACACTGAACATTACCAGTCATTTCTTCCTTTACAAAAATTTCCTCCCTCAGTGTTCAAAGCACTGCATTACCCTCGTTTCCTTCCTCCGTTTCTGAGATATCCTTCCATTTCTCTTAAACTAGTCCTCCTTTTTTATTTCATCCATTAAAATACAGTATCCTCCGACACTAACGTCCCAGGCCCTCTTTTCCTTCCTTTCTATAGTCTGCCCTTTGTGACCCTACCCTCTAGCACAGCTTTTATTATCATCTCTGTACAAATCCATCACAAATGCTTGCTTCAGACAGGAATAATACACCCAGTTTTGAATGGTCTTTTAATCAGAATATACTGCTTATACCTCAAACACATGTCAATTTACCTCCTGTCATCAGACTCAGTCTTGACTCTCACTTCTCAATTTGTTACACGAGGACTATAGTTCTGCCCGTGACTTGACCTTGACTTCAGTCCTTCTGTGTCCTCACTCCTCTCAACCCTCATCATCTTCAGGTTTCAGAATGTCTGTAGCTCTCACATCGAATCTCTCCTAATTAGTCACTGCCTCCAAGTAATGTCCTAAAGATCCTCTTGCACGTGTCTCCAACGTATTAAACACAGCACTGACAAGTTGGTACAAACCTCTACATGTTCTTCAGCTTTTCTCCCCCTAATTCTCACACAGATTGACTAACCTTTGCCCAGACAGACATTTTCTGGTTCTTCCCTGAACATTAAGTGAGTTCCTGTATTTACGCTCCTGTCTTTGTTCTCCTGTTTTCCTTCCATCCACCACAATTTCTACTTCCTCAGTGTGGTTTTTCCTGCTCCCCAAACTAAAAGTCATTGCTAAGTACACTGAACTCCACTGTGACTTGGTTCTGGGGCTCCACTTTCTCTCCCTTATAGTTCCGTGCCTGTCTCCTAGTCATCGAGCCAGTCTTTTTTGTGGGAGCTGGTCACATGCTATTACCATCATGCCCCCACAGCTTACTTTTCATTAACACAAGGGTCCTCTTTTTATCTTTAAAATAAAATGCTAACCTTCCTTTCTTACCTCATCAATAGTAGATAATCCTCCCTGTTAAATGTAAAGCTTCCAAATGTACATAATCCTACAGATGAAAAGTCAGGTAGAGTTTACTTCCTTGGGGATAAAGCAGGACATAGAATGTTTTAAAAGACAGAACTTTTTTTTATAGGAATAGGATTACTGACCCAGAGACCTAGCCAAATTCCTATTCAGGTAATTCACTCCTGTTCCCCTAATCCCTCTGCTATTTCAGTTGAGTAATGCTGTCTCTCCATTCCCTGGACCGAGAAGGAATATGATGTACACTATGAAACAGCTGCGACATGCCACTTGGGGATTGCAGGACTTACTGGGCACAGGAGTCCCCGAATGTCCCTTATCCACAATGCAGAAGTACTGTGAGACTCAAATAGTGCACGTCTTAAGATCTTTGAATGAAAGATGCTAAATAAGCGTTAGTGCAAGCTACAAAAATCTTTCGAAGGCACATTTCTCACTCTTCCTTCCCTTTTTCTAAACTGTTATAGGTCTGAATAAATCAGTGACATGTACAGTGAAGGAGAAATCTTTCCAAAGCTACGTGCTATTTTTAAAACTGACCGGTGTGATTCACTCTATAGTTCTAATATTTGTGTTTCAAAATTTGAAGTTATTTGGTTCAGATTATTTCCAAACATATACCCTAAAGCCTCCTACCTAAAATAATTTCTTTTAAGTTTTGAAAAAGTAAGGACATAACTCTATTAAAAAAATCATCATTTTTAAAATGATGATTATTTTCAAAGATAAACTATCTCCGTGACTACTTAGCCAGCCCTATTCATGCCTCAGAGTCATCTCCTCATTGTGTCTGTCACGGCAGATAGTACAATTATGATTATCAGCACAAACTGGAGGACACTGCTATAAGCAATCCAGTACTTGGTTCTCTATCAACAGAAGATATTACTTCTTTTTTTTCTCTTTCAAACAGACTTAAATAAGATTAACAAATTTTATTTTCCCTTTACCTGATCATACAGATGTATAGGGAAATGGGGGCAAAGTCAACCCCCAAATTAAAGAAAAGTAGGTCTTACTCCTATTTATAGGAGCCCAACAGTTCCCTGACATAGATTGTTTTCCTGTAATTCTATTAGAATGAAAGATGGTCTGCAATGAGGAGATCTACATTTAGCAAGTAGGAGCAAACTTTGACCCTAATATTCTGTTTATAGTGTGGAATTAGGATTTTTACCAACCTGATTTTTCTAATGACTGTTCCAACCTTGGGCCGCTATTTTTGAAGTCAACGGAAGACTTTCAGCTCTACTTTTAAAGGTCCTACTTCAACTAAAAAAAATTGTCCTACTAATAATATATATGTATATATTAAGTGTAACAATGACTTTTTTTCTGCCTTTAAGCCACAAGTTATGCAGTCTTTAGTATTACTAAATCAGGAGAGATCTTACATATTAAATTTTTTTATTATTGCTAAAAACTTTTGAAAACAGGGAGAATAAATGCATGGCTGAGTCTGGCTAAAGAGGCTAACTATTTAAAGTTGTCTTCTTTTTTTGCAGTTTTTGGCCAGCACCGGGTTTGAACCCGCCACCACCAGTATATGGGGCCAGCACCCTACTCCTTTAAGCCACAGGCTCTGCCCTTAAAGTTGTCTTCTAAGTGAATAGAAGATTTTTTCTTATTTAAGTCATAGGAACAAAGAGGTGACTATTTTCCAACAACCATCTTGTGCTAAATTGTAAACTGTATCATAGAATTAATCTGACAATATATTTTTTGAGCTTTTCTTTAATAAAATAAAAAGGCAGTAGTTGAGTGTAGTATATATAAATCTTACTACTAAAAGTTCTGGGTACTTAAAGGTGTATTCATTAATCATAAGATGAAATAATTTGAGAGTCATTTATTCCTTCACTTATTCAATAATCATCTGTGGTGGTTGCCAGGCATTATTTTAGACACCAAGCATTCAGACAGTAAATAATATAAATACCACTTTTATAGATGTCTTACTTTGGATTTTGAACAGAAAGCTACAAACATTTTTTTCAACTTTTCAACAGTCATTAATCTAATATTGCCACTGCAGGAACTAGCTTTTCTTATTTATAAAATACAAACAGAAATCTCTAGAGCATTTTAAAAACACTGGTTGACTAAGAAATCTTTAATTATCCTCCAGTCCTTTATTTTCACTTAGTCACTCTTAATTTTTTTTATTGCGCCAAGGCTCAATAAAACAATGCAAGGTTGATAAGAAGTTAATTATTCCTCTCTCATCAGCTATTCATTTCTAATAACTCAATGTTGTAAAATCCAACAACGTACTTTATTTAATACCATCCAGCAGATCTTGTCACACTAAACAATTCAGTGGAAGAAAAACTTCCAACTCTCTTCCCAAATTTTTCCATGCTTTCACGAAACTAGACATATTAAGTCAATATCAAGGTTAGAAAGTGTTTGCCTCAAGTTCATTCTTTAGTATAACAGCTCTTCCAATTGTTTTGTTTCTAATGAACATTTTTTCATAAAATCTTATTGTTTCTTTTGTATCTGTAACTTCAAAACTGGTTCTTTTAGAAACCTAGCTCAGATATCAGCTCTTCTAGGAAGTCTCCCCTGGTCTCTGATCACCCCAATAGTTCTCTCTCCATAGTTCAGAACCCAGTAAACATTCCAATTGTAAGACTTATCAACCTGTATGTTGGACATCTGTATCTGGTCACCTTGTGATGAAGGACCTTATCTTTGTACCTGTTATTTATCCAGCTCCTAGTATTGTGAGTAAGCAATTTTTTTTTTTGTAAAATTGAAACAGAAATTTAGAATCATGTTCCTCAAAATTGAAGTTCACTAGCATAATTTACAAAACTTGAAGGAAACAATCTAGCAACAAGAATTTTCAGAATATTCGATCCTCTAACCCATTTATTTTCCTATATTAATATTTCCTAAGAAATGTTTACATATAAAATGTTTTGCCAAACAATACTTACAGTATGTCAGCCATATCAAGAAGCAAAAATTACAACAAAAGAAAAATTAGCAAAACTAAAGTGATTAATTTGTGTCCTCACTCAGTGAAATATAATTCAGATATTAAGGCTTGGCGCCTGTGGCTCAATGGGCTAAGGCGCCAGCCAAATACACTTGAGCTGGTGGGTTCAAATCCAGCCCAACCCCACCAAACAACAATGACGGCTGCAACAAAAAAATGGCCAGGCGTTGTGGCGGGCACCTGTAGTCCCACTACTTGGGAGGCAGAGGCAAGAGACTCGCTCGAGCCTAGGAATTGGAGGTTGCTGTGAGCTGTGATGTCATAGCACTCTATCCAGGGTGACAGCTTGAAACTCTATCTCAAAAAAAAAAAAATTAATAATAATAATAATTCAGCTAATAAGAATTCTATGTATAGAAACATAGGGAAATTTTATAATAATAAGTAAAAAGGCAAGACACAAAATTATATATTTTAATCCAATATTCTGACAAATTAGAAAAAAGAAAGAAATATGACAAAATGTTAATAGTTCTTGTTTGGGGAAAATAAACGATGAATATGTGTTTCTCTCTATTTTTCTGTATTTCCTCAAATTCTATAATTAGAATATATTATTTTTGATACAAATATTTGACAATGTATTTATATAAGAAAGATATATTTCAAATGGAATAAATAATTAAGATTTATGGCCAGAGTTTATAATCCCCTCTATACAACATAGTTGTATTCAATATAAAAATATGTGAAAATCACTTTATTAAAATGATAAAAGATTTATCATGGATAAAGTTTCTATAAAATGGTCAAAATAATAACTGCACTAATTTCCCAAATCACTTTTGCCACTATTGCTAAAGCCTTTAAGTCACTATTTAAAAATATGATTGGGATGCTTTTATGAGAAGAATATTTTCTAATTTGTTAAATACATATATTAGAATATATATTAGAAATATATCTCTAATTTACTATGCACTATAAGCACCGTAAACCTACAGAATAATGAAGTCCCCAGTTCCATGTCCTGCAACACATCACACAAGAAAAGCTCCCTTCTCAAGGGAGAAACAAAAAACAAATAAGTGCTTTTCAACATGCATTTTGTTTTAAAAGCCTTCTAATATTGAAATAAATATATTTTCCTTTTACCAAACTTTTGAATTGACTCACAGCAGATGTAACACCTGGACACTAACTGCCTTTTGTAAAATAACAACGCAGTGTCTCGTCTGTATTCCCAGCACTTTGGGAGGCCAAGGTGGGCGGATTGCCTGAGCTCACAGGTTCCAGACCAGCTTGAGCTAGAGCAAGACCCCATCTCTAAAAATAGCAGGTGTTGTGGCAGGTGCCTGTAGTACCAGCTACTTGGAAGGCTGAGGCAAGAGAATCGTTTGAGCCCAAGAGTATGAGGTTGCTGTGAGCTATGATGCCAAGGCATTCTATTTGAGCAAAAAAAGTGAGACTGTGTCTCCAAAAAAAAAAAAAAAAAAAAAAATTGGTAAGAAAACAAACACACAGAGAAATAAAAATTTGCAAGTAGTTGCTCAAAAAATTACTAAACTATATAACACTCTTTTCAATAAAGCAGAATTTTCATCAGGGAAATTATGAAATAACTTGTGAATTGGAAATTAATTATGTAATGAGGACCATTTTCCCCTTCTCTACCAGGCTCATGTAACTTATTCGAAACACAACCTCATGCTTAAATCTCTGCAGGAAACCTTTTGTGATACCAACCTCCCTGAGCCCATATCTGCAAGCGCTCAAAAGCCCTGTGCATAAATCTGTTACCGCTCTCACAAACTACTGTATTTACCAGGCTGTCATCCACACTCATAGACCAGGTGATATTTGGGGACAAAATATCTTTCACCTTTCTATCCCTAAAACTTATCAAGATGCCCAGCACAGTAGGTAGTAAAGGCTTAATGATGAGCTGAATAAATGAATAAATGAATAAAAAAGGCAGCAAGTATCATCTAGCAAAAACTCACTTAGGAAGCTATGTAAAAGAGCTGAAGCAAAAAAGGAAAGATCTCAAATCAGGATGATGAAAAACAAGGAAATGATGTAAAAGGTATTGAGATGGGGCAAGGAAAACAAAGAATTCAAGCATGCTTGAAAGCCTAGGACAATGATAGCACCAATCGCAGAAGGAAGAAGCTGCTGAGAACACTGAAGACACATGGAGTGCTAGGCTGTATTACTAATGAAGTCAGCAGAAATTCAAATCCAGAATATTGCCTCTGCATACCACAAAGGTGTTTATTTTGCCACCAAAACATCAAATTTAAATTAAAGACTAATGGCATAATAGGGCATATTTCAGCTATCCATCACTCTTTTAAGACAGGATAAAAAAACTGATACATTTTCACATACTACATTTATATTTAATAAGTTAGTTTTATGTAAGTCATCTTGTCTTATTTCAATGTGCATACATCAAAATTATTGAAATATCTTCAAAAAGACAGAATAAAATAACTTCCTGTTACTAAAAAAATTCTACATAATTTAAGCCTTTTCTAGACCTTGGGGGAGAAAGTAAAATTAAATACTAAGATATGAGAAGTTATATATTTTATTACATGAGTTTATCCATCTACAACACAAAATAAACTATAATTTACTTAGATAATGATGGCATAGATTTTCTATCCATAATTGGTCAACTGAGATCCACCAGTCAATTAAAAAACTCCAGGGAACGGAGAAATAAAAAGAGGCTTTTCTCCTAAAAAAGGGAGGAGAGTGATTAACTCTTGGAAAGATGTAAGGAATGAAGATTAACAAGGAACAGGCAGGTAGCTTCAAAAGTAGAAGGAATGTTCTAGTTACTTAAGTGGAGATTTATTGGGTGATTATTATTTCAAAAATAAATATGATAATTGCATATATCAATTTTTTTTTTTTTTTGAGGCAGAGCCTCAAGCTGTCACCTTGGATAGAGTGCTGTGGCATCATAGCTCACAGCATCCTCCAATTCCTGGCCTCAAGCAAGTCTCTTGCCTCTGCCTCCCAAGTAACTGGGATTACAGGCACCCGCCACAATGCCCGGCCATGTTTTGGTTGCAGCCATCATTGTTGTTTGGTGGGCCCAGGCTGGTTTCGAACCCGCCAGCTCAGGTGTATGTGGCTGGTGCCTCAGCCCGTTGAACCACAGGCACCGAGCCTATATCAAATTTTATGTAATAAAAAATTTGAAAATCCCTATGTGATCATTCTAACTAAAGACAAGTAGGGAACCTTTGGTAAAATAATTAACTGCACATAAATACTATATTACAATATATTACCCATGTACGCCTTTATATTGTTTACTGTGCCTTATTTTTCCAACCAACATTTAACTTGATAATTCATGTTATTCTTTAAATTTCCACATTTTTATATGAATTCAACACACAAAACAGTATTGTTCAAGAAGAAACTATAAAGCAACAAAAATTCGTCTTCCATTCTTCACTGTTCAAGCAAGGTAAATCAGAATAGTCAGTTGGCTTCCCAGGTAGATTTCTCTGGGCTTTGGTTAAAGGGCTGAGTCTTTCTTTGTAGTAACAAGTATGTCCTTTAGAAGAAGTACTCTAAGGAACTTAATGTATAGTAAGAAGGTGTTAACCAGTTAATGAATAAGTTTACTAAAACACTTATCTCTTCTTTAACCATTTCCTACCATTTTAATAACATTTGTCACTATATTGTTTTACTTCCAGAAAATAGCATTAAAGGGGCTGCCTGAAAGTACAGTTTGCTTATATGTTACTGCAACAATTAAAATGCTATTTTCTCTCAGAAGTTGGATCTCTAAATATATTTTCCCAAAGGAATATTCAATTCCCTTCTTTGCGAAGGGAATGGAAAATGTACAAGGCTTACATCTTTATGAAGGGCTATGAAGTTAAGCTTAGTCAAGCACATACAGGTAAATACAGAAAGATTAAGGTAAGTTCATTTTAACAGCTACTAATGGGATGTGCTGCTGGAGAGAGACAGACTTTAGAGCCACAGAAAACTAGGTTGAAATTCTGACTCTATCACTTATTAATGTTAAAGCTTTATACAGGAGCCTCAGTTTCCTTTTCTCAGGAATAAGGATAATATTGTTCATCTGGGAGGCTACATAAATAAAATATAACAAGGTGTCTTATAAACACCTGTTGTCATTGAATAGGTGCTCTTGACACAATGGCTGTTACTACTTATATTTTCCTAAATTATTATTACTGACAAAGATGGCATTATTGATTTTCATTTCATAAACAAAGTTCTAAAGAGTTAAAATGAAATTATAAAACCAGGAAAGGGATTCAAGTAACTAAAAAATATTAATGATGATGTTGTTCTATGATTACATGTAGTAATAACCATAGTTAAGAGATTTAAAAAACAAAGCAAACAACAACAAAGCTGTCCTCTTTCCTCTTCAAATATACAGTTTCCCTGTCCTAGAGTAAGAGACAGGTTATGACAGATGAAAGGTTTATGATTTCTCCTTAAGTATTGCTATATCTATCTTACCTAGTATCACAGAAATTCTGTCATCTAAGAAATGTTGTATGTCATTTAAATTAATTTTATTCTAACAAAAACTGTTAATAATTGAGACAAATTTATCATATGAATACAAATGATATTTTCATTATAATCAGATATACAAACTATCTGTACATCTGAACAACTTCCTCAAATTGTTCATTTGAGCATTTGTGAGGGGGGTACTTAAGCCCCCACTTGAATTATGACTTGCTAAATTTCCTTAAACCCATACCCAATGACAACTTTCCTCCTTAAGCAGAAATAAACTTCTCCTCCTTTGAAGGTCCACATACTTTATTCATGCTAGCCCTATGACACCAATTTATATCTTCTACAGTGTCTTTTGCATAGATAGACTTTATTTTTCCAAACACTCTGTCCATTATAATCATTCAAAATTTATTCAATAAATACATATAAAATAAAGTCACTGTTGAATGTGCTCAATAATCTATGAAATGACTTGAAAGATAAGTTACTATTATAAAGATATCATGTTTTAAAGTTAAAATACTGCTAATACCCCATTTAATGCATTGCAGTGCTGCTTACTAAATAATATTATAATTTAAATTCTTTAACACATCCTCATATGTAAATAGTCATTAATTAATTGCCAATAATTTATAAGAATACTATACACGCTATATCCTAATAGATGGAGAGAGATTGGTGCTATAAAAATATATATATATATCAACTAAGCATTAGACACACTGTAAGTAGGCCTCCATATCAATTCAAAAAAAAGGACTCTTAAAAATAAATTAAAATTCTAGGCCAGGCATGGTGGCTCATGCCTATAATCCTAGCTCTCTGGGAAGCCAAGGCAGGTGGACTGCCTGAGCTCACAGGCTGGAGACCAGTGTGAGCCAAAGGGAGACCTCATCTCTGAAAATAGCCAACCATAGTTGTGGGTACCTGTAGTCCCAGCTACTATGGTGGCTGAGGCAAGACAATCATTAGAGCCCAAGAGGTTGAGGTTGCTGTGAGCTATGATATCATAGCACTCTATTGATGGTGACAAAATGAGACTCTATCTCAAAAAAAAAAAAATTAAAATTCTAGTTAATGAAACAAGTTAAAGCCCAAGTAAAGCCTAGTAAATATGTGATTTCTAGTAATTAATAATTATTGATATTGAAAGGACCCATAAAAAGGAAATTTACTATTAAAATTTAATTTTTATATTGTTTATTCAATATTTTAATAGAAATGGAAAGTATTAATCTAATTGTATAAATAATCAAAGGTTTCTGGGTCCTCATGTCACACAGTCAAGTAGTGTCTGATACTAGCTCTAAATATCACAGCAAGGCACCTGATCACCACATTCTTTATTAGGTTGGTCTTACCTAATGATGCCAGAATACAGAATAGATTTTTATTATTCCTGGAAATGAGGATATACATTTTTATTAATTTTATCTTCTAAGTAGTTTTAAATACCAATAATATTCTCATTTACCAAAAGAAGAAAATAAATGTCTAATATCAAGGCCTAAGTAAGAATATAAATATGACAAAATGTAAGTAAAGGACATAAAATACTAAGGATGACACATACCCCTTCCATGTCCCCGAAATGAAGGATTGTGGATATTCCACACACAAAAATAAAAATGATTTACCAATTCTTTCTTAAAAACATGATTCTAGCCAAGAAACCTTCACATATTAATTTGTCCAAAATTTTTCAAATTGTTAAACCAATATTCAGAACAGTTTGATTCATCTATATAGTTTCAATTCTATTTCCAACTCAGGATAAGTAACCACGAAGTTGAGAAATTACAGCAATTTCTTGCCTACCTAGATGCAAAAGAAAGTAATAAAAGTTAATTTTTGACATATCTTTTATAACATTAAAAAAAAAGATTACTTAGGAGTAGTTATAGAACACTTAGCTTTTTCATGGCTGAGAGCTAATTTTGTGTATATGGCCAAGTTGTATAAAGTCCTGATTCATGTTCTACTAATAATAAGAATTCAGGAATGAATACAGCTAATAAAATCAAAGAATATCAAAATGATTTAACTGCATTATATTTGAAGTTTTGCAGAAATATAAAATGAAACCCCTTTCAACTTCAGCAATGTAGTAGAGATAAAATTTAGTTGTAAATAACATATCTTTTTCAAGTTTATGTTGCAATTTATTCTATTTTATGAAAATAGTGACTTGTGCCAAATTCTGTGTTATAATAACTGGCTCATAATGATCAAGAAACACACAAAAGGCTCAGTGCAGTGACTCCACCTGTAATCCTAGAATGCTGGGAGGCAAGTGGATTGCTTGAGCTCAGGAGTTCAAGACAAGCCTGAACAAGAACCAGACCCCTCTACTAAAAATAGAAAAACTAGCCACTAGCTAGATGTTGTGACAGGTGCCTACAGTCTCAGGTATTCAAGAGGCTGAGGCAAGAGGATCATTTGAACCCAGGAGTTTGAGGCTGATGTGAGATACGATGACACCAGGAAACTCTATTAAGGGTGGCAGAGGGACACTTGGTCTCAAAAAAAATTAAAAAAAAAAAAGAAAGAAAGAAAAAGAAAAAAGAGAAGAGAAGAGGAAAGAACAAAAAAGAGGATACTGAAAGATGAATGTTGAGAAGCCATTATTACCACATAGAAGATTTCACCTCTGGGAGGCTTCAAAATACAAGATAAATCACTTGGACTATTTTTAAAACAGCTGCTACCAGAACCATCAGTTCTGGATTCTACACTGTGATCACAGTTCTTCACTCACTTTATATAATGTGACAAAGCTTATAGTTTTACACATGTCAAAATAGACAGAATATTGAAATGGCAGAGCAAGCTGACGTTTGCTAAGGACTAACCTAACAAAATGTTTGGGATCCAAATGGTATCATTTCTAATTCTCATGATGAAAATATAAGACAAGAATTCTATTATCGGGGTGGGGGGTGGAGCAAGATGGCTGACTGGAAGCAGCTTCCGAGATACGCTCCTGTCCAAAAGGGAAGATAACCTCCAGAAACTGTGCAATTAAGCTGAATACTGGGAGCCCAGCCAAGAGAGAGAAGTGATTTCTGCGGGTTACCTCTGCTGAGACTGGCTGCAACCCCAAGAAAGCACACTTCAGGTACAAAATTCATCTGAAAGGAAGAGTGTCCATCCCCTCCCCCAAGAAAGCTCTGAGTTTCTTGTTTTTCGGTTTCCTTTCTTTTTTTTCTCCTCTTTTGCTCCTGCAGGTTTTCTACAGACAAGAGGTGAACTGTGGACCTCTTGTCTCACCCCATGGAAGAAGGCTGTGGGAAGTGAGGTGTGCTTCCCCTCAGCAACCCGGTGTGACTCTGAAAACTCTATTGCTAGGCAGAAAAACTGAACTAAAGCTTTCCCCACCATTCTGAACTTAAGACTCTGGGGGG